>JAUZNK010089358.1:0-12602 GCA_035046665.1 Euphysa ruthae | reverse complement strand
TGTGTGGGTGTAAGAAGATACCATTGCAACATTATTTGGTGGAATATCCATTTTTATTCTACAAAAATTTCAAATGGATATTAAAAAGGTAGTAGTTGCTGTATTGACATTAATTATTTGTTTGTTACTGAAAAAGAAGTTTAGACTTTTTTGCCTTTCAATCAAAATTTTGGTACCTAGCACCACCTCATCATTTCTTTTCACCGTATCAGTTTGGATATAAAAAACAAAGTTAATAGTTAGGTGTTAGCATGATACTATTGTTGAGACCTTTACTAAAAATATTTTCTGAAAAATAAAGATAATTAATATAAATGCTCTGTCAAAAACATGAAAATACAATTAACAGGTTAATATAGACTCTGGTACAGAAATCAAAGGCAAACAATTTCTCATTATTCCTAATTAAATTTATTACTTGCAGATGATCAAGCCTACATCGAAATTCAAATTTGCAGTGACATCCAACAACAGTATCGAGGAATACTTTAAAAATACACCTGATGAGATAATCAATAATATGTATAGGTTTATGAAACCTTACAACGTAAATAACTCTTCCGAAGGAATTGAAAAAGTTATAAAAGGGTAAGTTCACACTTAGTCTAGTTTAAACTATAAGTGTTTGGATGAAGACAAGTATTTATTTGGCTGCTAACCAGCTTTGACAGGGGCATTACGAAAAGTAAATTAAATTACTGTTTTTTTGGTATTTGAAAATTATATTAAGAGTACCATGAACCAAATGATAACATAGTTTTAAACATCAGATAATTAAAAACTTAATTAAGTAATTTGAGCATTAAGGAAATTATTTCTTTTTTGCATTATGTAGTAAACAAACCAGAATTTTATAAACTCACTTAAAACTCTCCCTTTGAACAAATATTTCTAAAGATGTGACTAAAAATTTCAAAAGTCAATAAAAACAACAAAGCAAACATGTTTAAACTTAGATGAGCAGTCCATCAAACCTATCCAAGAAGTCTATGTACAATATAAAGCGTTTAAAAACATTATCACTGCAAAAGAGCATAACATGTTGATATTCTATTGTCTTATCCAGAAAATTAAGAACCATACAGCACAGTCTCAAAATTTAAAAAATATATTTTATGAGGATTCCGTTTCAGCCTCACTAGGTTTAAAATTTGATTTTGGTAGATTTTTGTGGCAAATGGCAGAATTCAAAATGGTGGATTATTAATAATTTGGAATTTCTTAAATTCCTTAAAATATCATAAAAAAAGAACTACAAAGATTGAAATATTTTTTATTGTTGATTTGAGATTGTATTATATTCTCATGTATCACACAAAACAAAAAACAACAAAATTGCAATATGTATCCAGGGGTGTTTTAAACTCTGCTAAAAACTTTTAAGTTCACAAAAGAATTTCTTAAACTACATCAAACAAAAATAAACAAATGGAATCCATTGTGTGAGATAAATTTCTTCAATTGTAACAGCTTCCAAGATCAAGAAACATGAATTAACCTTTAACATCGTAAAAACAATTTTTCGTACGGTTAAACTGCTTTGAAAAAGCATCAGGAGGTGTATTTATAAATACGATACATCTCATAGCGTTTGGAGAAGATAAAATTCTGTTACTGTATCTAATAACACAACTATGCAGAGATCATTGATCTTTAATATATTTAACACACAGTTTGTAAGAATTTGATAAAAAAAACTCGTTAATTAAGCTAAGCATAAAAAATTCACGCCATGCTTACAATTTTATACTATTGAAATTAACTTATCTCAGGTTTAATGTCTTTCGCTAAGTATTTGAAATAAAAGCATAAACCCAACCATTAAACACCCAACCACCAAACTCCAAACCATTAAACACCACATTATTAAACACCCAACCAGTAAACAGCAATTCATTTTGCTAAGTTATTTTCACAACCATCACTAAATTCATTACTTGACGTAATGTTAAACTGTTATAAAAGTTTTTTTAGTATATTCTAGGTTACATAAAAAAGTTCGATAACTCTATTCTATCATTACTTTCAAAATCATACAATGCAAGACATCTCCACTGTGTTCTCGATTAAGTGTGTTGATCTGTTTGATCTTGACCAGCCTATATTGCTTAATCTAAGTTGCAGTACTCAAAATTCAATAAAAAGTTGTTGAAACAATCTACTCCTTTCCCACTAAAGGTTAGTTACAAAAAGCACACAAATTTTTAAGTAAACTAAGTTACAAATCAAAAATCATTCAGCTACGAAATAATAAACAAATATAAATATAATGTACAAGATTAATAAAGATCAGCAGTAAAATTCTGGGAAAGCTAATGTAATAATTTAGAATTTCTGGTATAGTTTATAAATATTTGGAAGCCGTGAAACATCCACTATCATCCTTAGAATGTACATGCAAAAATTTGATCAGAAAACTGTCTTAATCATTCATTAAAAATATTTACAGATCACCAGCAGCCAAAAAAAGCAGACACCAAGTTAATACTAATACTATTGTTTCTATTCTTTCTATTGATCACTGTTTTAGATCGAAAGACAAAACGAAAGAAAAAACATGAGATCACTGTTAGGATTGTATACAGTTATTGGGAAAAATTATTTTAGGTTTTTTAACTTTTGAAAAGCTAAAAAGTCATTATTAAATTTCCATCTTGGTAAAACAAAGTCAATTTTACAAGATCAAGACAACATAAGAGTGACAGTAAGAAGCCAAATTTATAAAAACAATTTAAAAACTATGACTTTGCTTTTAAGGTTATCAATTTCTCTCTGAAGATTTGTTAGGAAACTATGGTGTCGAGATAAAGAGGTTGCAAAGTTTTTAATGTTAAGATCTTTTCATGAACTAAATTCTCCTTTGAAATCAATAATACCTGGCGAACCTCAAGGCACAGATCCTCTCTTTAATCAGTGATAAGATCAAGCAAAAATTTGGTAAATTAAATAATTTCAAATGTACAAACTCGTAGGAAAATATATCTATTGTATAAAAACAAATCAAAAGGAAACAAAATAAAACAACTCTTTTTTTCATATTGAATTGATTGAATACTGAAATCAAAGAAATCTTAGAAAATAATGCCAAAAATGACTCAATGATTTATAGAAAGCCTTCAATGCAATAGCATTGAAAAACATAACTTATAACGGTATATCATTCATAGTGAAATGAAAATATTGTTTTTAAATAAAAATATTTCAATTTAATTTTACTTTTACTGTTTAAAGACAGAAAACTAAATATTACAGATGTTTAAAATCATTCGATGGAATATAAATGAATCTAAATAGTATTAATATATCTATTAACATATAATAAAGAAATAGGAAAGCGAGACAAAATGTGAAAAAATAGGCTCGCATATTGGCCCAAATTTTGGCTCAAAAATCTGCTGAGTGAGCAAAAAAAAAAAAATCTCCCTTACTATAGACTATATTAACTATATTAATTATTCACATTTTTGCCAAATGAACTCCAAATGAACTGTTGCCAGGTTACATATGTGGTCTGTTATTATACACAGATGATTGATGTTTTTATGGAGAAATTAAGGTAATAGAAATAAAACTAAATCACCATTCTGTTAATAACTGGTTTTCTAACAGCAAACTCACAATCTATTTTTGGCAACGTTTATATTGATTTTTTAAAACAATACATATATTATGACATTATGTTATATAGTTAAATATCTGGGCTTTATTTTTGATGAAAAAATTAGTGGTGAATACATGTCACTTAATAAAATAAAACAAAACACCATAAAGTTAGCTAATATGTTAGTTCATTCAAACATGTAAAGAAACGCTTTTTAACCCTTTCACTCCCAGTCACCCGCCAACGTTTTTTTCCCAGTCACCTGTCAGGCTGATGATGCTGTTGAGGGCGGTTATAGTACTAAAAACCATGTTGGTTTAGCTTAAACACCTCTACTAATAAATTTGGAATTTTTGGCACACTAACAGAAAACCGGATCAAAAATAATTTTTTACGTTAAAGTTTTTGATTTTTGGGAAGTTGACTGAAAAGTTGACTCAGAAAAAATAGGTTGAACAATCTCTGAATCTCCAGAGATAGAAGATTAGATTAGCAATGACAGTGAGCTTGATAGCAGTGCAAAAGAGAATGATAACCCCGGTGAAATAAAACGAGGCCATTAACAAGGTTGTGGTAGGCGACGAAAAATACAATAACAAGATAGGGGACGAAAAAGATCAAAAATTTGTGGGGGGACAGCAAATAGAAACAAGAGAAATAATGATGCAAAAAACCTTTATGGTTTAAACTAAATATGTCCTTTTGTTGGTGTTCTTTTATGGTTCTTTACGGATAAGGTGGAAAATGATTTGTGGTTCTTGACTGGGACAAATGCTGCCATTTTAAAAAACCACTATCACTTTTGTATTTGTTAATAGATACCCTAAGTAACTTTCTAAGGCCATTTACAAGTTCAAAAAAATAGTAGAATGTTTGTGAAATAATAGATTTTTTCGAAAACAAAGAGTCTGGAATTAATGTTTTTGTGACGTCATCATGAAAAATTATGAAAGGGTTAAGTGATGCAGAAATTAAACTTGGGATTAAATAGATATCTTTTATTTGAACAGTCAGTTATCATAATATTTTTAATAGAAACTTCCTCTTTATGTGATCATAATGTCAAAAAGACCAATGCTTTTGCTATGCCAAGAATTCGTGGCTTCATAAAATATTTGTGCTAATATTATTTGGTAAAAGTAAAATGTTTTCTGTGAAATTTTAAAATCTTAACAGTAATTCATGATTATGTAAAACTTTTTTGTTTGTTTACTTAATTCATCATCTGAAAGAAACAAACAAATTAAATTAAATAAAAACACTAAGGTGATAAAACTTCTAAATATTTTCGTATCTAGAAATTTATTATTGGGTATTCATGGAATGTTTGTGTGTTCACATCTTGATTATGGCAACAGTATTAATTATCTATTCATAATATTTCTTGTTCAAAATTGAGCTAATTTTATGTACTGTTTCTTCATTAATGAGGGAAAAATCAAGAGAAATTATTGTGCAAAATTAGGTTTTAATTCAATTTTTAATAAATTATTTTTTTGTTAAATTAAGTTAAAATTAGTAGAAAATTTAGACAATAAATCTGCTGCTTTCACAAAAAATGGCTCAAGATTTTCATTCATAACTTACCTAAACTGGTTTTAAAACGCCTTTCCATTTAACCCCTTAAGCGTTACCTTTATTGTTACTGTTACTGGTGTGCACAAAAAAGTGTTATTTGGAAGAAAATATATTTAGAACTAATTATTTAAACCTTATAAGCACAAAGACTAGATTAAATATACTACAAAATTCACTCTGGTAAGGTCCTAGGATAAATTCTACATAATTTCCAGTCCGCATAATTCTAGGTCACTCCCCAAAACCACTATTTCATGCATTTTGGACTAAAATCGAATGAAATTTCCACTTTTCCATTCATTCTACAGCTCAATTTAAAATAAAGAAACCAAGAAGATATAACACCATTATAAAGCAAATAATGAGAATTGAAAATTGTTAAAAACTTTAATTAAATTAAATGTCTAATGCTCAGTTGAAATATAGATATACGTATATGAAGTGCATCTAGGTCATCAGAAACAACAATATCTTCTTCTGTTTCTGATTCAGTGACATGATCACTTTCTTCTGATGATGAATCTTCACTAAGTGAAGACAAATCAGAGTCAGATTCAAGTATAAATTCTGATACCGCCTTGAACGCATCCGAAGCATTGATCCGTGAAACCATCATTGACAATGATTTTGAAAATGCCATAACTTTAGTTACCATTATTATTATTATTATTTTGAAAGATAAATCTTTCTAGAAAATTCTTACGGCAGCCAAAACAATGTTAGCGTAATATTACGTTTGCTACAGAGCAGGAAAGCGAGGCTGGTTATATTGCGTAATATTACGTCAGAAACAAAATATACAAGTCTCGTAGTGGCGTAATATTACGCCAGATACACTTAAGGGGTTAAAAGAAGATAAACTATTGATTTATTTTACACGTTTTTCTGGACTGTTTCATAAATAATATTCTCTCAGTGTCTATGTTCTGTACACAGCTTGTAATTTAGAAATAAACGTTATCAGCCATGTTTTCCTAATTAGGAATTTTAGCAGGTATCAGGTGGCGGAATTTTTTTAACATGGGCTTTCGGGGAAAGTTTTGAAGGCCACAAGGGTGTTTTGGGCGCAGCCATAACAGCTTTGGCTAATATCTCCACAGAAGGCCTTATAAAAATTTATTTTACTAACTTACTTTTCCTAATGATACAAATATAGAAAGCCTTAACAAAAGTTATTATTTGAAGAAGCTTATAAAGAAACTTATTTTTTGAGGAGTTTGTAAAAAAAACTTGAAAAAATTATTACTTGAGGAAGGTTTGACATTGTCTTTCAACGTGTAAAAGCAAGCATAAACTTTATTTCTTACGTCAATGTATAAAGTTATCATTTGAATTTTCAATCCTAATTCTATCATTTTTGGTTAAGAAACCCTAAAATAACTTTATGCCATAACTTTGAAAGGATCATTTTTGTTTTTTGCCATGCTGATATTTGTTGAATAAAGGAAACACAAAAAAATCACAAGCTGTATTATTCAAAATGTTATAAATGAAATCACTTCTGACTTTACAAGTTTACTTCATAGAAATAAAGGACATGAAACATCAAAGAAAATAATAATAAAACGCACATTAAATATTTCTATAAAGACGAAAAAGTTTTTTTGAATTCAATATTAGTACTGATACCGAGTTTTTTATAAAAATTAAAATTAAAGTTTGACTCAGTGAGGCAACTTTATCTAATTACAGTATTTCACAGAAGAATAACAGGAAGAACATAGTCTATGAATACTACGCAGACATGAAAGGAATAAAAGTAGTTAATTTTATGATAAAATTTTCTTTTGTGATTACTGAATTGGGAAATTGAAAAACTTTGCCAATTGGGAATTAGTCGCTAATTAGCCAGAACGCTGGATTACACCCTGATACATCAAGTCTATGACATTATTAAGAGCCGCATAAAGTTTTATAGTCATATAGCACTTATATCTTATTGATATAATAATAAAACTTCCAGACTCTATTTGCATGTTTAATCAGCTCAATCAAAATATCCTATTAAAAACAGACTGGTTTATTTTAGGGAGCTTCAAGGCTACATCAATGAATTCCCTTTCTTAATAGCCATGATGAAAAACTTTTCACATTGCAAATTGCGTATTACACAACTAACGAAAGGTCAACTTTTATACGGCATCGCAGTTGCAAAAAACTCAACCTTAAAATTGATCTTATCACAAGCAATACTACAAGCTCAGGAGGATGGCGAGTTATTAGAACTACAAAAAAAATGGCTGACGAGGTGTGAAATGGATGCAATGCCACCTCAACAATTCTCATTGATATTTTTCACAACTCCACTGTTACTTCTGGCAGGATCAATGGTGTTTTCAATTTTTGTTTTGTTTATTGAAAAACTTATTGCATGGCATTTAAAAATAAGAAGAAAAGCTTTCATTATGACTGTTGGCAGTATGAATTTATCTCCTGCTACATGGGATATCATGCACAGTTATCATACAGAGGTATAAGTGGAAAGTTCAATACCTTTGAAGGTTATGGAAATACAAAATAGATACATGAAAAAAAAAAATAAAGATGGAGAGAGTACATGCTAGGACGTTTAAATCATTGAATTCTGAGGATAGTTAAAATTAAAATGTTTTAACATGTTGTTTCATTATTAAACATTAATGAAGGGATTATAACAGCTATTTTAGCAAAAATTCACTGAATTTTGTTATTAATTTATAGTTTGAATGGGATGCCAAACGGTTGAGAAACTTTGGGAATTTAGATTAGGCTAAATTTCGGAGGGATGGGGCTTGTATTCTTAGCAAAAGTTTACCGATCTATAAATCTATAAATTCAATATTAATATTTTGCATAGTAATCTTGGTAAAACCCACAGTATTAATTAATTATGTAAATATTTATTATTTCCAGTATTCAGATTTACTTATTCTATGAACAATGTGGAATTTAAAAGGCAATTTTTTTTTTTATTTTTGCTATTTTAGGGTAAGGAAAGAGAAAACTTCAAGCTCCATCTGCACACCATAAAAATATTTTGCATTGAATTAAGAATTCAAATTTATTTTAAAGCTTGTTTTATAGTAGATAAAAACAATTTTGAACAATTTCTATCAAGTAAACTTATTTAATGAAAGGTAAACGGCCAACCAGGTTTCCAAATCCAATTAGCTAGCAGCAGATAAATGTTAAACAAATACCACTTGGCTTTCTAGATGAAATCTTATTTTAAAAAGTGACAAATATTTCAACTGAGAAGTTAACAATACAATCAGTAAAATAAAACAAATACTACCTTTCCGCCAATGAGGTGCCCTTATGCTTCCTTGACGTGCTTTTCCCAAACCCTTCTGTGGCCACGGCTTTCTTCCACCACCACGTACTTCCCCACGTGTCTTTTGACTAGCAGTGCCCTATTGAGTGCACAATTTATTAAAAAATATAAAGCAGTATAGTAAACAACTATCTTGTGAGAATACAAATCCTACTATGTCAGGTTAAGAAAAATACTGAGAGAATTAACCACTTATCTCTTGTTTTTAAATAAGACACTTTTATCGTTCTTGAAAATTAAAACTTTATCATCAGAGTAAAGCAGCCATTATTATAATTTTTTTTAAGCTATATCACTAATTGGCACCTAAGAAACTTCTTAGGCATTACCATCTTTAACAGCATATTTTTTTTTTTTGAAAAAAGACAATTTTTTATGATAATAAATCTTAGTAGTTTGAAACGTCAAAGATTTCAACTCCATTCTTATGAAATGGTCTCTTGGCAAACCATGGTCATGACACGGTTAAGCACCTCATTAAGACCTATTGCTCATGTCGCAGATGTATATATCATACAATAAATTTTCATGTAAAAAGTTGCCTTACCAATGAATCTTTAAAATGCCAAAAAATTTTCCATTCACAAATGGAGTTAAAAAAAATCATAAATATTGGAGATACAACAATCTAGTAACTTAAAACACATTTTAAAAAATGTAAAAACCTTATTTACTTATCCTTTATTTTAGTAAACTCAATGATTTTTTGATAAAAAAATGCTAAAGTAATTAAGATCTCTGATATTATGAATTATTATTTTTTATGTCTGAAGTTAGATCATAACTCACTAGTTCCAAGATATTTCTTATCGAAATTAATTTAATGTCATTAGTAAACTAATTTTAAGGAGGGAGAATACTTTCACTATTTCAACTACAAAAAAAACATCACAGTAAAATTAATTCTGCGCAAAACAGTAATTTCATTCACTGCATCAGAAACCTCAGAAAGTACTCTAACCACATGATAAAAAACTGGATACATCTAATTTGAAGATTTACTGCGCATAGGAAAAGAACAAAAGCAGTCTTGATGGCTCTAAAGTTGCTCAAAATCAAAAAATTCTTCTAAAAATATCCAATAAAAAAATTAATAATATTATTAATAACAACAACAAGAAATTTTTGAAATAAAATTAGGCAGACAAACACAAAATCCCTAACCCTTTTGAACATGATTTTCCGAAAAAGTTAAACAAGTAAATACTTACAGCCCGGATACATGCTCTATACCAAACCACATTACGATGAAGTATATCAATCCTGTGAGAAATAAACAATAGTTAAATAAATGTTTTTCTTTTAAATAAAAAATTTCAGAGTCATAAGAAAAAATGACTGACTCAGAACAGATTTTTAATCAAATATGTTATGTAAATAAGGATGAAAGAAAAAAGCAAAAACGAAGTAGAAAAATGTTAACAGAATTAAATTTTAATGTCAACATTTTGGACTTGTTACCTAAAATGAAAATGAAATCAAAAATTTCCAAAAACTTTTTTTTTGTTTAAAAAAAATGTGTTAAAAGTTGTATATGATACATATTTTCATGTTTTAGTGTATTATAAATTTGACAGTAGCAATAAAACGCATAAACACACTTATAAACCTCTGAAAATATAATCTCAAACACTAGACACATAATTCACCAAGGAACGTGGCTCCCACTTAGCCAGGCGATAGTTAGAAAATGAGCTTTTAGCAGTGGAAGTCTGTTGTCGTCGTTTTTGATATTCACCAGTTCATTAAACATTTATGCATTTAAAAATTTTTAAATAAAAACAATTTGTTACACTAATATTAATTTGTTATATTAATATATTAAAAAATAACAATAAATTAATAATAATAATTTAATAAAAAATAATACAAATTTCTTCAGACGAGAAGGTAAAATATATGATCAGCACACATTCAAAATAAATTTGGTATTACGAGGATTTTATTTTTTGTCCTTAATTCAACTTACAGAACTTCAAAAAGTTCTCAATAGTGTTCAAGATACTTGGTAAAGTTTTTGATTTGTTACATATCTTTTTAGAAGACAAAAATTACGCCGTTTGGGGAGAAAAACTTTCTTTAAATCGGAGTTCATGACATTTGAAAAAAAAATTATATCATTTCATTCAACTCCTTTATCTGAATTTTAAAAATCTGAGAATGCTATTATGCAATGGAGAAATAAAGAAAAAGGATTTTTTGCAGCATTTCTTTCATGTTTACAATAAGAATTAAAAAGCTGTTAATAAGGAGGGTTGATTAAACAGGAGGAGTTAGGAGGGATTCAGGTAGCGGACAGACTTTTTCATATTTTTAACTTATTATAGCCTCTCTATATTCTTTCAGTTAAAACAACCAAATAAATTCAAGAGGTTTTTAAAGATACATAGCATAAAAGATAAAAATAAATAAGAATAAGAAATTTTAATGAAAAGCCTCTTGGAAATAAACTGAGTGACCTCTTACATGGCTTTAAAAAACTCCATAAGAAATTTGCAAATTTGTGAAAATGTTAGTATTTTGAGTTATACCACTTTAAAAGTGGTAGAGGAATGTCTTTAAAAAGCAAATTCAAAGCAACGTTTTTAGAAAAAAATTTTGAAAAGTGAAATTCAATTTTTGTGATAGTGAGGCTAGTTTCCAGATAACCAATAATTAAGTGTTGCATTTCATTCTGTTTTCCATAATAAAAAAAAAAAAACTTTCGAAAAAGCAGAAAGTTTTAATGACATACAACCTAAAAAAATCAAAATTTTTCCATTATTTTTTTGGACCTGGTCTCAAATTTTTATCATAAAAATTATTTAATTAAAATTTAATTAATTAATAACAATTTTGAAGATATCCAAAAAATCTTTTTAGAAGAGATATTAGTACAAAAATAATGTCTACGAGAAATTAAAAAGGATTATTTAGACACAGTTTAGCGTAAGATACTCGCTTTATAGGACATCCACTTTTAGATTCCACTCTAATTCTAACTCCAAGCCATTATTATAAAATTATCATTACCTACCCTGCCTGTGAATTAAAAGTATACTTTAAATAAAAAGTTAACCAGATAAAAAAGGAAAAAAAAATATACATAGTCCAAAATAGAAATCATACAAATTTTTAAGAATATTGGAAAAATGATAAATGTGCTCTAAACAAGTTTAGCATATATTTGCCCAATACCAAAAAAAAACAAGAATTTTCAACAAGTAGCCATACAAGTCAAATGATGTTCCATCTGATATAAACTTCCCGAAAATTTTTTTAAAGTTACTCATGAATCTTTAAACTTAAAAGCCTTATTTTTTGACCTATTTGAGCGCAGTCAGAAGTGCAAGAATTTTTTAAGAAATCTTTTAGCTTTGTCACATTTTTTCAATTAAGACCATTTACTGCCATGCAAAAAAAATGAGAAAAACCCAATGGGCGGTTTCTAAGAAAGAGCTGTTACAAACGAATGGACAGACGAGGCTATAATTCATGTCAAAGAAGTCATTCAGTTGAAGACACAGGTCCACGATAAAACCAAGGTAGTTGTAGCGAGTGCTTGAATAGATTATTTGAACTCTTCAGGCTAGACTGAGTTCTAAAGGCATATTCAATAATTTTTTATCTGTGCTAAATAACATACTACACATTTTTCATGTTTTCTTCAAAGTAAACAAATAAATTATTGAGTTCCATTTGTAAGGTGTTTTGAATAAGACCATGTGTACACGCACAATATACAACTGTGTCATCTGCATGTTAAATAACTATATTAAAAAGGGGTTTTAATATCAATCCCTGCAGAACACATCATAAAACCGTGTGACAATTTATTGTCATGATCTACTTTCTGAGCTTTTTTAAATAAGTAGTCAGTAAAAGTTTAACTCGTTTTCTGTTCATTTCATAAGCAAAATGGTTTCGAGATTTTGTAACATACATCTTTGACAGGTCTAAAAAAAAAGACGTACAAAATAACAAAATAACAAGTTTTCCCCAAACAACTGCATTTCAAGTTTCATCAAGTAGCAAGGCACCGGTAAGTTCTGATAACTCTTTTTTCTTAATCAAAATGAAATTTGTATAATGAGTATAATTACCATGTTATACCTATACTATATATATTAT
>JAUZNK010089347.1:0-12603 GCA_035046665.1 Euphysa ruthae | reverse complement strand
TATTGACGTTTTTGAAAAATAAAAAAATATGAAACCAACAACTACCTTACAATAAAGGTGTCAGTAAAAGATTTTTTTTTTTTTTTTTTTTTGGTGAAAAAAAGTTAAATAAATAAATAAAAAATAAAAGAGCGATAATTAATTTGATTTTCCTGAGTTCAACCCCCTGGTAACTTAACATTACCGTTAAATTAAAAAAAAAGTTTCTGTATGATTTTGCATCAATATGATATGCTCTAAAGGTTTTATTGGTTGCTATTAGCAACATTGCTTGCAAACAAACACCAACTGACTTATTGAATTAATCACAGCAACAGTATTAATAATATAATATTAATAATAATATTATTAATAATATAATTTAGTCAGTATTAAACCCTCATTAAATTTTCTCGTTAATATTTCATTAATTCGGAAATAAAATTTTTTCTACAAGTTACTATATAATATTGAATATTGAATGAAACTAGATTTCAAACGAAAATCTTCTTCATTAAGGGCGTTGAGAAATTCTCTTCTTGCTACATGACTTGTTACCTCTGCATGGTGCTCCTTTATGAAATCAGCCAGCAGTTCTTGTTGCGTTATGAACTCTAAAAGCATTTTGTTTTTTTTTTTGTTCAAATTTTTTTGCATTCGGCAAAATTTTTGGATATTATTTACAATTCTTAAAAACCGTCATAAATCACCATACAGAAAAGGAGTCAATTCTTGACTAGTAAATGGTTAGATAGGTACTTAATTGCATGTGAATTTTAAAATATTATCCGATTTGTCCACTTAAAAAAAAAAAAAAAAAAAACATGTTTCAATTAATTTAAAAAGATTTATTGGTTAGCTGCTTTAACGTAAGTGGAATCACTTTAAATACGTCTTGCATAGGAGACATCCCTAAAACACAAGGAAAAAACATAAATTACAGCGGTGTCTCTCAAAAACTGGAATAACATAAGCTGTATCATGCTTGCTTAAGTATGTAAATTTTCTTTAGTAGAAACAATAAATTATAAACCTTCTTGATAGAAAACTCTTAAATAAAAAAAAATCAAATCTGGTAATTTAGAATGAATATATAATAATTTTAGCATTAAAGATCGTCAAACCATAATGCTTGAGCCAATTTTTACAAAATCACTATGAATATTTAAAATTATTTCCTCTAATTTGAACGGATTAAAATTTGTGCGCCCTCATTTTTACGCTTTAAAATTTGGCGTATGTTTCATCAACAATGATATGCCATGTTTTATTTTAGATTTTTCAATTTCAAACAAGAAAAACCTTTTCAAATTCAAAGTATGAATAACCAAAATCCAAAAATTTCGTGCAACAAATTTAAATCATTAAATTTCAATGTCAAATGCTTTTGCATCATTCTTTACCAAAATCAGATTTTACAACCAATCAATACAGAGTTTAAGCTCAATTAAAACAAATTGGTTTGTTCAGAATGCCAATGGAAATTTTATTTTTTCTGTTGCACTGGTAAAATATTTTTTTATTGCTACCAAATTTTCAAAACCTAGAAACATCACGTGATCAAATTACAACTGCCAAAATCAGTCAATTTTGGGTATTCAAATTTGATTCTTTGATCCTTTACTTTCTGTAAAAGCTTTAGGTTTATTTTAGACTTATTCATTGAGAGTTTTACCATTTTCTTCTCACCAAAAGCTTTTAGACCTTTGCGACTCAATTCCCACCATACTTGACTGGAACACAACTAATAATTTGCATAAATTAAAACCCAGCAAGAGAGAAAATTCACGTAGCTCTCCCGTGCAAATATTCATTTAACAAATAAAAAACCCTTAACTCAGCATGTAAACAAACCCTTAACTCAACATGTAAACAACTATCAACATTAAAAGTTATAATCAAACATTTGAATCAGAAAAATGAGCATAAGCCAGTGAAAAGTATGAGTAACCTCCTTATTTTGTGGACAATTAAGACATTAATTCCCAACGGATTATATGAGTTTTTACTGAAAAGAAGGAAAAGGTGGTGCATCATTTTCCTCTTTAATCTAATAAAATACACGCCCCTGTCCATTTTGTCAACAAATTGTCGCAATACTATTGCTAAATGCATCTTTTGTTCACAAAAATTTCTATGCTTACGTCATTTCTATCTCAAAGCCTTCTTATGATGCATCTAGTTGATACTACTAACAATTACGTCATTTCTATCTCAAAGCCTTCTTATGATGCATCTAGTTTATACTACTAACAATTAAATTAATGTGAAAATGAATGCAATTATTTGAGTCAAGAGAAGATTTTACCAAAAATAAATTTCATTCAAGATTTGGCTGAAAAATCAAATTCCCTGATTCATTTCTCTAGACTTCAAAAGTATTTCCCTGAGTTCTCTTGATTTAGCTATTTTTACATAACTCTATAAACTTTTTGGGAGAAGAAACTATGTTTTTGCATTACTGGAAAGATTGATTGTCACTCCTATTGCCAACTGAAGTAGACAGGCTAAAGCAAAAAATATATCGACCTTTTGCCAAAAATTATTATTTTATAATGAAACAATTTATACACCAGTAAAAAAGCATCCACGTAACAATAATGATTAACTACTTGGGACAAATGCTAAATTTTCGGTTTTTGACAAAGTAGACTATGCCTTGGCAGCAGAGACAATCACTAACTTTAAAAAAATCCTTTCTTATACGTGTCGTTTTAATCAATACTTCTTAATGGCATGTATTGTTTAGATCCTACAACAGTCATCAGCTCAAATTTTTCAAAAAAATGTTTTGAAACCTTCTTTAATAGCGGGGCTTGGCTCACAGCTTAAGTTTTCTGTTTACAAGCTTGAAAAATAAAAGCAAAAACATCGGTTTTTTTTTTTTTAAATGAATCTCGTCATCTTCAAATTTTGCTAATTTTCTTCATCTACTGGAAAGGTGTGGTGGTCAATTAAGCAGTAATATCAGTAATAAGACACTATGAATACAATGGGCTATGTAGCCTGCTGTACCATCAAATCAGGGTTTTTAGACTTTCAACTAGCATTGGGATAATGTCATCACACGGGTAGGTTGAGGAATTTTCTTTGCGCCAGACCTCATAAGATCTTGTTTGAGTTTTTGATGTTTATTTTTCAGGAAAATGAATATATCGTTTAATTGGATATCCCCATATATCATCGCTGCCATCGCTACCATCGCTACCAATGCACATATTACCTTTCTGTGGCAATTCTGCTATTACAACAGGAATTAAGTGAACTGTATAGTCATGCAACACGTAAACAAAGTAGTTCCTTTATAGTGAATCTGTGATGACAATTTAAGAAGATTTGAAATTGTGACTAACATCTGTTGTAAGCGATATGACACTTTCGAGGCCCAAACTAGTGGATTAAGTTGAGTGTGAGTGCCTATTACTTTAAATAAAAACTGTAGCTGGATAAAAGCGTTGTATTCACCAGACACCTAAGTAAATTCACTGGTCCTTTTGCGAGATAAGGAATAGTTCTCTTTATTGAAAGCTCCTATTTCATTCATGGACTCGACGAAGACGAAGGACTCGTAGGTGACTAGCACATTGTTTCTGGCAAAAGTTGCAAATTTTTGTTTGTGGGAGAGACGGGTAATTACAACCTGTGACTTGACCAGCCAACAGCTTTTCATGTTGGCTTTAAGTAAGTAGCTTATTCTAACCCTTTGTGGTCTTTTTTATTTATATCCGTTTAGGAAGGCCGCTGTCATTAATACTAACGACATGTCCAGCTTAGCAAAACTGATTTTCGATGATGAGAGCTTCAATGCTAGGAAAATTTGTCTCAGCTAACACGCTGATATTAATGCAATGGTTTTCCAAACTGATGTGTAAGGTATCTCTCAGTTTGCGCTGGTGATAGTTAGCAGATATTTTGACGGTAACGATTTAATTATCAACCTTAACAAAGGCAAAACTGAAAGCATGCTTTTCGCGCTTAAAATTACTAGAGATTAATAAACCGTATCTTAATTTGTAAGCTTGTAAGAAGGTTTATGAATCGATGATCGTTTCATTACTAACGCATAACTCAAAGATTGATCTATTTTTCACAAAAATACAGTTAGAAAAATTACTCTCTACAACGTGACCATCAAGCACCATTATTGGACATGGGAAACGAAAATCACAATAAATCGTGAATTGTGATGCCGATATTGGAGTGAAGAAGTCCATTATAAATGATACCTGCATTAATTTTTCCATCAATATATTTCATTAAACAACCATAATAAATCAACACGTTATCAAAACAACCTTACACGTCTCCCTAACCTAGGATTAGAAGTTGGGAGGAGTGGATACTCAAAACAACCTTACACGTCTCCCTAACGTAGGATTGGAAATTGAGGAGGAGATACTCAAAGCAACTTTACACGACTCCCTAACGTAGGATTAGAAGTTGAGAGGAGAGGATACTCAAAACAACCTTACACATCTCCCTAACGTAGGATTAGAAGTTGGGAGGATGGGATGCTCAAAACAACCTTACGCGTCTCCCTAACGTAGGATTAGAAGTTGGGAGGAGGGGATACTCAAAATAACCTTACGCGTCTCCCTAACGTAGAATTAGAAGTTTGGAGGAGGGGATACTCAAAACAACGTTACACGTTTCCCTAACGTAGATTTAGAAGTTGGGAGGGATACTAGTTTGCTGGTGCAAAAATTCTTAATGAGCTGCTTTTAAAAATCCACAAAATTTAAGATTATGATGAATATGTTAAAGAGTTGAATAAGAATTTTGGATAAACTTAACTTACATTTAATTTTACTGATAATTAAATTTTACTATTCGATTTACTAATTATTTATGCAGCAGGGCCCACATGACAACTGTATTTTACTGACGTGGTTATCCTGTGTAAATATTGTTTATAGTAATAATAATAATGAGAACACTCGAAGCCTTTCAGGTGATCCCTGTAAGTTGTTTAAGTTTCTGGTCCATAAAGGAGAACTGGAATATTGGTTGTTCTTTAGACACTAGTCTTTGTCTCACTGAGAAAGTCTTTGTTTTAGGAGATGCCATTTCAGAGTAGAGGGTATGCTACTCCAGCAAATTTTACATATTGTTGAGCCTCAGCATTCCAAATAGTAATGGTTGAGACATGTCTTCCAAGGTACGGGGTGACTGTCTCAGGGAGCAAGGAATAAATTCGTGAAGTGAAGGCTGATTCAGAGTTATTAATTTCTTCAAGTTGACATAAAGGCCTATTTGGTTCAGTCATTGTCGAATACTTCAAGGGTGTTTCGGAGGGTTTCCTTTCTGGAAGCTAACGTTAAGTTGGCGATGTTGTACAGGAAGACCAGGAGAGAAGTGGTGGTCCTACTTCAACTGACTGAAATTGAAGAGCTTTCTATTAGTTCTGTAGGCGATTTCAATTCCAGAAGGTAGGTCGTCCTTTTACCAAGCTCATAACGACGGCCATGAAGTCAAAGAACGCCAAGTATAGTCGTTGGTATCATCAACAATTATTTTCTTGTAGTTGTTTTATGGTGAAAATTATGTCTGTTTGCTCTTCGTTCAACAAATAACCTGAGACAGTTGTTGGTGATATGGGATTGGAATTTTACTGCGATGGGCTGTAGTGAGATTCCACTTACCATTGTTACCGCATTTGAATTTCTTTCCTTTATTTCTGTAGATTTTCACGATAACTGCATCCCTTAGGTCGGATAATTTCTTATGTCTAAATTTGCATTGCATCTGTTGATGTCATTCTTTAGTTGGTTACAGTTCAAACCTATGCATCTCTTCTCATTTATTAAATTCACCAAGGAGAATGAGCTTGTCATTATTTGATACAATCTAGCGTAAAATGTCTCTTTAATTTCGCTGGTGAGATAAAAACTAGTAACGCATGACCATCAGTTTTCCATTGACTCCCTCAAGCATTTCTATCAGTTTTTTGACATCAAAATTGACATCTTGTATCCTACCGTATTCTTCAGAGAGTTGTTTCCAGAAAAATGCTTCTTTTTTATCTCTCAGCTAACCTCCCCTTGCTCATCCATTTTTCTTAAGATGGCGACTTCTATATCTTGTATGGCGAGTTTTCGTGAGGGCAGTGCAACTCTTTGCTCTGGTAATTACTCTGCGTTGGTGTTTTCCAAAACTATATGAAGTGGTTTGAGAATTCTTCATAAACGACATCTTTAACGAAAAAATGACCATATTTGGCCTAAAGCTAAATCAAAAAAAAAAAAAATTTCAGTTAAGTTTTTGAGTAAGACATGCCTTCTACAGTCCTTCAATTTCATGACGCAAAGTATTAAAAAGAAATGTGATTTATAAATTTTGAAAATATTTGAAAAACTTCCTTTTTAGAACCATAATGACCTTGTTTTAGGGTGCAGGCCTCTAACAAGAATTTTCGTTAAGTTGCTATATGGTTAAGAGATGCCTCACCCATATTTCACTCAATTTTCTTTTTTAAAAAAAATTAGCCGATTTCGATGAAATGTCGAAGATTTTATTGTTGACATTTCATTATTTTAGCTTACGGAGATAATATATCTTAACATAACAAAATTTTTTTTCCATAATTGGGAGTGTAATTTTTTGGGAAAAGCAAAAAAGAAAAAATATATTTTTCTCATGTTATACGCGATGAATTTCATGAATTCATTGTTAAGCTAAAGAAGGGTAGTAATGATATGCCTCTATGATTTTTTTGAAAACCATGTCGTATACACATGAAACTTTCATTTGTGATTGCATAAATACATCCATTAACAATTGTATTTTCCTAGATCAGTTGAAATGGGCTGTTGTTGTTCCTGTTCATAAAAAAATTTTCTCTCCATTCTTTGTGGTTTTCGAAAGGCTTTTCTACCCAAAGCACTTTGATCTGTCTTCTCATGTTATACGTGATGAAGTTCATGACGTCATTTTAAGCTAAAGAAGGGTAGTAATGATATGCCTCTATGGGTTTTGAAAACCATGTCGTATACACACGCACCTTTGATTTGAGATTGTATAAACACATCCATTAACAACTGCTTTTTCTCAGATCAGTTGAAATGGCCTGTTGTTTCTGCCCTTAAAAAAGCGGTATACCACAGATAAAGAGAATTGTCATTACATCAGTATCTTGAATACTGCTTCTAAAGTGTTTTAAAAGTTTATATTTCGGCAAAATAACTTATTTTTTTGAGGATTAGTCTTTGTCAAAAAGAATGAAACTGTGCTCCATGTTCTGGTTAGAAATTACATTAGGAGTTCCTCAAGGCTCCCTTCGCAAGTAAGTGTTTATTCTGCTGTAAATAAATGTACATTAGCTATGAAAATTACAAGAGATCAGAAATCAAAAAAATATAAATAAAATAATAAAAGAATAGGCAAGGATAGGCACCAATTCAGCTGAAGCATAGTAAAAAAAAAATATATATATATATACATACGTTTAAAAATTTAAAGTGGTTTTTTACAGAATTATAGTCTCTATTTATTAGGTCAGCGAGCTATATTTAAAGAGGTAAAAAATGTCTCCTTGGACCATTTTTAATATTTTTATTAACGAATGTTATTTTTTATTCTTGAATCTTGTACACATGTGATAATGTTTTTAATAATGCTCGAAGCCGGTTATACAATGGTATTGATAGACTTTTAATGATATTGATAGACATAAAACTGGTTTCGTAATGATTCCATGGTTGTCAACGCAACAAAGGTCCAAATTATGTGTTTAAATGTTAAAAATCCATGCAATATTAAATTTAACATTTTTGTTGTTTGAATTTTTGCAAAGAAACAAGATATATTATTAGGAGTCACGATAGATTTTAAATTAAAATTTTCTGAATTCGAAATATTTGTAATGTAGCCAGTAACAAGATACATTGCTTGATTAGAATGAAGAACCATATATCAAGCTATATTCCTTGTAAATAGTTATATGCTTGTGAGATTTTTGTACTGTCCTTATACAAAATCCTTAATTGCATTTTTTGCAAGAAAACTGATTACCAGCTTGTACATACAGTTCAAAAACGAGCTCTTAGAGTAATTCTTCAGAACGATAACTTATCTTTCGATGAATTTCTACACTTGGAAAACACAGTCAGTAATCATGCTAAACATCTGCAGGTGTTAATGATTGAAACCTTTCAATCGGTTAACAAACTTAACCCAGAATTAATGTCGGAACACTTTTATATAAAAGATATACCGTATTCTCTGACGAATGAGATGGCTTTAATCAGCTAAAATTACTACATACGGAACTAATGCACAGCTTGTTTTCTTTGTAATACTCATCCGTCTGACTTAAAAAATTCTCACTCTGGTTAAGAAGCGAAAGGTTTTTGAATTTAGTTGTTTGCAGATAATTTTTCTAGTATGTTCATATTAGCATTTAAGTGATGGTAAAAAGCTAGGTGAAGCAGGAAGACTCACAGAAAAAGTGATACACACACTCTAAAATTGTTATAACATGGCAATATGCTGATAACTTGTATGCGATGAAAAAATCGGCCGTCACTGTTCTCTTCCACTATTCGGAAAGTGTTGACAATGAAACGAAGAAAACGCCTGCGTAAGCAGGATTCCTATTGTGGATACATAACTGACAAATTAAATGGAAAATCATATTATAAAGAAAATATAATGATACCAGCGGCTATTTGTGATTTACTCGTACCAATGTTCAAAGAGTGTCCAGAAAAGTGTCTCCATTGTAAGGCATCGAATCTAAACGAGTCCTTGAATCAATTAATTTGAAAGTGTTGCCCCAAAGATGTATTTGTTGAGCGTACGACATTTTTTGCCAAGATGTTTTCAGCAGTTCTCTGCATTAACGAAGGAGAAAACATTCTTATTAATCAGTTGGAGATATTCAATATTTCGAGCGGCGCATATTTAAAACAGAACTGTATTGAACGGGAGGGTGTACAGGTAAAAAATAAAAGAAAAGGGGAAAACAGTGTTTCCACACTGGTAACATTAAGAAAAATGATATTAAGATCAATTAAAAAAGGTTTTACTGAAAAAAATAAAGAAAAGGGTTTAGTAAATGGCAGTGGAGAGTTTTTCATATTTATTTTATAAATTTGCATTTTTTTAAATTGTTTAAGAAATTTTGTATTGTGAGTCCATAAAACATTTTGAAAAAAAAAAAAAAGGAAAAAAAAAAAGAAAATAACTTACTACTGTACTACCCACTTAAATGTATAGTAACTAAGTAATTTTACAAACGTGAAATGAAGTCTAAGTTAATGTTCTCGAAATTCGTGATTTAGATCCCACAAGGTGAGTGATAAGGATTGGAGTAAATTAGATTTACCAGCGGTAGTTTATATAAAGTATGATAATAAACAGTGATTTTGATGAGTAAATATATTGATATTTTTAAAAATCTTCGCTATCTACATTTTCTCTTTAAAAATACCTGTTCTTAAATAAATACACATGGAGTTGTTATCCGTTAAAAACAAATTAACTCACATTCTTACATGCCAAATTGTAGTAGGGAGGAGAAAGGGTGCAAATTTCTTTTTAGGTAAAGAAAATGACTAACTGTAGCCATTTTTAGCTTAATATTTGTAAAAGAACAATGCGCGAGATGTGTTATATGTTCACTTCATGGTTAAACCATATATATTTTGTTAGATATTTATGATGAATGGTAATATCATAATACGACAGAGTAATGTTACATGTTATGCGAAGAATCCAAACATATTTCTAATATCTAAAGGCGACCACTCCCTAATAACTTTGTAAATAGACTGCTTACCCTTAAAAATCAATTTCCACCCCTTGCTATTTATATCGCGTTTCTAATAACGCCTCAAACACGCTGCTCAGTAACATAACCAGACAACTCTATAGCTATTCAAAAATTTTGAAAGAATAGAAATCCACTGCTCTATCATAAAATTGCATCTTATTTTAATTGATTCACGCTGATAGCTTTTCATATATGGACAATTTATTTTCGCATTTAATTTTTAAAAAACTTCCGGTTCTCTATCTCAAGCATGAACATTTTTATGTTCCTTAAAAGTAAAAATTACTAACCATGAAAAATAATACCTGAGTTACATTGGTAAAAAGTTATTTGGCAATTAGTAATGTCATTAATCATGAGAAATAACGCGTGAGTTACATTGGTTTAAAATAAAAAGCTACTTCACTTTTTCTTGGATAAAACGAAACTAACATTACAACCAGTGATGGCGCCATCTCACAAAATAATTATTTTTAAAAATCCATTAAAATTTTTTCCTGATAGCGATTAGAAATTTATGAAGCAGTTTTTTGATTTGTAAAAGGCGTTGATGGCTAACTACAGAATACAATGTTGGCGTTGGTGGCTAGCTAAAGAATACAATGATGGTAAATATAAAAGAACACAAAAATATATAATAAAAAATTAGTAACAATCTAAAAAAAAAAAAAATGTAATAAAACGAAATGAAAAAATATATTTTTAAGAAATAATTATAAGAACTTAACATACCATAAACATACTGGAATGCAGAACTCCATAACGGAGTGTCAAACCCTGAATGACTACGCCCACTTCTTGTTGCTGGTGACTTTTCTAAGTATTAAATGACTGAAATTAAAAGCCTATTTGTAATAAAAAATGTTCACCTCACCAACAAACACTTGTTTGGTAAAAGTCTTAGAAAGTCTGTGTTTTTCAAGGGTTACTTTGAAAATTAACAAAATACCGCTCTTTTTATTATTTTCCACTGAAAAATCAAAAAGTCACATTGGCATTTGATTTGAAATAAGTTCTCATGTGATTTTAGAGGTAAAGGAGAACGAATCCCATACGTACAGTGACAACTCTCTTATTTTTTCAAACTTCGTTCTAAAATATACAAGGTTTTATTTTAGTGAGATTAATTTTGACACTCTTCCTTGAATAAATCTTTTGGAAATACGAACAAAATATATGTGTATGTTTTTCTTCAGACCAAACGTCTTAATTTTAATCTTTAATTAATTTTTGTGAACGAGGTATTTATAAATCTTAAATAGAATATTTCAATTTAAAGGTGGTTTGGAGCTAGTTAGGAAATTTTCAACTTTGCCATAAAATTATGCTTCACTTTTTACTCAGAAGCACATTTCCTTTTCGACCTTGGTTTAAGTTGTTTTCTACGGCGATGTCTATGCAACAGTAAAGAAGATTCCAATGCATTGCTTACATTACTAGTGCTTATTCGATCAACCAGTTTATGTGAGTTATTATTGAGTGGAACATCGGTTGACGGTTTGTTTATTGGTATCCTAAAACTATTTTCAGGTATATGTTCCGTAGGGTGATTAACTATATTAGCATCGTCGAAATTTTTCAACGGTTTTACAATGTTTACTATTGGTTGGCGTTGATACATTTGTTGAGAGTCACGAAATCGAATTCGGTTCATCCGTGCATAGTGAAAAGATGTTATGACATCATCATCTGGTTGTTGTGGTAACACCCTTGGAATTGTCATATGTCGCTGCTCTAACATTTTTGGTTGACTATTTCTTAACGTATGACCTGGAGGCATCATATAAGAGGTTGGTACCATGGAAGGACGTATACGACGTAGGTCATGAAAAAATATTGGTGGAACCAGTCGATTATTTGGTAAAAACTCCTTGGTTTTTCGATGGCGATAAAAGCTAGGTGTATTTACAGATGGAAATGGTAGAAATTGATGCGGGGAAGGGTAGCCGTTAGGTGGTGATGTACCAGGAAAAATGGGCGTAATATACACTCCTCTGACAGGATCAAACATTATGGGTGGAGGTGGTCCAAGGTAAGAAGACGCATAATAAGGGTTAACACCAGGTTTCTGATCTTCTTGCAAATCTTAAAAGTAAAATAAGAAATCCCATGTGATTAAAAGAAATTAAAAACAAATTTATTTTATGTACAGTATACGAACTCTTGTCGCAAAATAAATAATCAAATAAATAAATACAAATCATTTGTATAATTGTGAAACTTCCAAAAACTCTATATTAAAAATAAATGCTTCCAACCACTGAAACACACTTCTAACCACTGAGCTACAATCAGACACTGATTTTTAAATCTATTACCCCCCTCCCCCACCAACACCATCCTCCCTCATGAGAAATTTTTAAAGATATTATTCAAGCTACAAGGATTCACAATTTTTAGTGGTAAATTGAAGGATTTCGTGATATCTGTCAGAAGTATAAAAAGATTTTTTAAATTCAACGCGCAGAAGATAATTTTATGCAAAGACGTGTTAAAAACATTAAGAAGTTCTCAAAAAGATGTGTTCAATCATCTATTAGTAAACGCTTATATCCTTGAAATGTGAAAAATTGCATTTTTCTTTATTATTTCTTGAGAAAAAAACGCCACGGCCACATTCTACCTATTTTGCATATTAAACAAAATAACATTTTGCAATTGCAAACACAATTTGAGCAAAAGTCAGGGTATAAACCATTCCCTAGTTTAAACTAGTTTGAATTTGCTATCATCACATCATGAAATTTGTTACCATCACATCATGAAATTTGTTACCATCACATCATGAAATTTGTTACCATCACATCATGAAATTTGTTACCATCACATCATGAAATTTGTTACCATCACAT
>JAUZNK010089346.1:0-24945 GCA_035046665.1 Euphysa ruthae | reverse complement strand
TGCAGCTTTATCAAGTCCTTATAACTTTATAGTTATAAGGATTTTATTTATGCAGCTTTATCAAGTCCTTATAACTTTATAGTTATAAGGATTTTATTTATGCAGCTTTATCAAGTCCTTATAACTTGAATAGAAAAATTGATAACCAGAAGTAGGTGTGAAAAATCAAAAATATTTACTAATAGTTTACTTTTTTTACTATTTTTATTTGTTGATTATAAATACGGTTTTATAATCTTGTTGAAATGCATATTTTGACGTTTACTGCACTGTAGCTATAATATAAAGGTATGTTTATTTTACTTAAAGATAACTTTAGCAAAGAATAGCCTTCGATGGCTGGCCTTCGATAAATAACTTTATGCTGGCTGCATTTCAGGATTTTTTCATGACTAGAAATTGAGAAATCATCCGCAGATTGACTGAAACCCCCCTAATTCGATCTTGGAGAAAATCAATGTTGAATTGAGACATACTAAAGATTATGTAAAATTGGTGCATAAAAATTGAAAATAATGTCTTGGGGGACATTATTAGTAACAAATTGTACAGGTCTATCATCAACAAATGTTATTTAAACCACAGTCAAAATTTTAGGCACCGTTTTCCTTTTCTAGGTAAGATTTGTCAAAGGTGATTTCGTTGATTTACATTGACTCCAGTAAAGTTCCCAGGTTTTTTTCATAAACCAAATTCAACTGTCTTATAACCTGATGGGGAATTTGAAGCTTTTTTTGGCAATTCTGAGCTTTTTTCTGTGAATTATTGCTCTAAGGCTGTTTTGTTTTTGTTTTTTTTTTCACTGAAACTTTGCAAGAGGTTAGAAAATTAAGGAACGATTTCCTTAAAAAAACAGTTTAAGAAAATTTTCATCTTTGACTTATTTTAGGTGTTATATACCACCTTAAAAGAACTAAGCGCTAACTTGCATAGCCTACTCTATACACACGACCTTATATAACACATATTAAGAGGCCAGAAATAAGTGGTTGCTTTTTTAAAATGTGTGTTATCATATCTTTTTTTGATCTCTTAAATATGTCATATGAGGCCATGTATAGAGCAGGCTATGTAAAATTCCTTTATTTAAGTTTCAGAAAATTTTTCTGGTGACCGCGAAAAGCTAGTTTTCACTAATCGCTAAAATTATATTTATATTCTTGACAAAAAGTTGCTCAAATGAATGTGAATCCGATTTTACAAAAGTTCAAGATATTAAAGTAGCATTGCACTAACACTCTGTAATATACCCAATCATTTATGATAATATATACATCGTAGGAAGTGAAACCCGATTTGCTTATTACCAAATAACATTTGCTGTAAAAAAATACCGGCATGACTCCGCACTAGCCAATGAATACTTAGAATTTAAAAAGAAAAATTTAGAACAAAAATTTCTATGCTTAAAATGTTATGTTTTATGTTGATATTTTTTGTAAATGATTTTGTTGAAAAATATGCAGCAACGCATATAAAACTTTAGATACCAAATAAATTTATTTATATGTGGTATAAAAAAGAAGATATCTAAATTTGACGTAAAACAACTTCCCCTTCAAATAAAATGCGCTAATGTGTAATGAATCTTTCGCTCATATATAGATTATCTTACCTTTCTAAATTTTTTATAATATACCAGTTATATCCTACCGTTGTAAACTTTAAGTCTTAGAAAACTTCATTTTCTGATCAAATGTTACAAAATTATTTAATTGCGCAAAATAAGCGTTAAATGTGTTTGACGTCAGATTCCAGATAAGATATTTCACCTCAGATTCCAGATAGATATTGGGCGTCAGATTCCAGGTAAATATAAAAAACTATTTGCCCTGAACCCATAGAAATTAGGTTCTTTATCATAATTTGTGATGGAAAATCTTGAAGAAGAAAACTACGACCATCTAATTGAAGGTAAAGTATGCAATTTAATAAACCCTTGCAAGACAAGGTTTTAGGTCATCATGTTCTAATAAGTTTGAAATTTTGAACAGAAAAATGGCGATAATAATAACAATATAATAATCCAACGTATTGCCAACATATAATTTTTAACGTGGGGCCTCAAGTTACTTCGAGCTATATATTTCATAAGGGCCCACTGGTTTGGTTCTGGTGTACTTAGGAGCTCCCATTTGAGGGGGTAATTCTCCGAGGAGGCAATCTACAGGGGGAATTTTCTGGGGAATACGGGAAAGTACCTGACATTACATAATATGTAATGTCAGGAAAACAATCTACGTCTTTTAACCCTTTAACTGTTAATGGCGAGTATACTCGCGGAGCTATGCCGTTTCAATCTTGTCAATTACGAGTATACACGTTAAAACAACTCTTTGCCGACAATTTGAGCCATAAATGGTTTATTTATGACCTCTAGAACTCATACAATGTTGGTTTTTTCTGACCTTGTCAGTCAAACTGAATAAATAAAAAAAAAATGGCGTGAAAGTTATCTACTAAAGATATGGTTAAACTTATCATGGAAAATTATGGTACATTGTCAAATTTTGGTGATTCAGATTAGGATGAATTTCTTGATGGTGCTGACATCTCGTCAGATAGCGATAGTGAAAGCGAACAAGATGTTTTGTCTGATTCTTCAGTTCCATTTCCTGGTATCAAAAAGCCTTTGACAAGGTGACCAAGATAAAGCTACACCTGACCCAAGTGCTGCTAAAAAAACAAAAGAAAAAATACTAAAAAAAAAATAAAAAGTTATATTCCAATGTTCAATGGACTGAAGTACCCCAAACTCCGCCATTGAAGTGGCATGCCTTGGTGGAGTCACTGACCATATTGTTTACTAATTACTGACCGTCAGAGCAGCAAGTCGATTGACATTTTTGAACTTGTTGCCACAGATGATCTTGTGTATATGCTGAACAGTTCTTTTTGGCAAAGAATTTCTTAATAAGTCTGAGATTTTATAAATGGGAGCCAATTTATTGAACTAAATTAAACTAAATATACGATTGTATTAAGCTAGCTAGCTGTCTTGATTTACCGTGTGGTCTTCTATACAAACCAAGAGAACAATTATATTTTTCAAAGAATGAACGCTTCCAGTCACTGTTATTTCTTGAGTGGAATATATATCGTTTGATGAATATCGTTGTTGTGGAAAAGTCGACTTTGTTGGAAAAAATATATTCTGACAAAGCGCTGCTCTCGATTTGGGCAAAAGTCATTTGTTTTATGTGAAGCCAGCATTTTTTATTGATAATATATTGATTTTATGTTTATGATCTTTATTCACTCTTATTTAAAATTTTCACTCTAAGCACTCAAACCCTCAAACATTGTTCAGGGATATTCTAAAGACATTTTTATTGATAAAATAGTGATTTTATGTTTAATTATGTATTTTTTTGATCTCTAAATTTCCTTCTACACTTCTTTTCAATCTGTCCAATAGTGAAAAGTAACTCAACGATGTAGGCATTGCAGCCAAAAATTAATCTGATGCTTAAGAGGTTAATCAATTTTAAGACCTTGCTATATGTAAAAACGACATGACAAAAGCGCTAGACTGTGAATTACTTCTTTATGCAGATGACTCTTGCTTGATTTTCCAACATAAGGATATAAAAGAAATAGAAAATATTCTAAACAGAAATTTTTCCAAACTTTGTTAGTGGTTTGTTCATAACAAACTAAGTGTGCACTTTGGAAAAGAAAAAACCAAGGGTAACCTCTTCATCTAAAATGAAAACTAAAAAAGTGGATCCCTTGAATATAAGTCATAGAAGCATATGCGTTAAATAACATGCCTCAGCAAAATACCTAGGATGCTTATTAAAATGAGTGCTGAGTGGAGAGACAATGAGTCGCTATGTTTTAAAACAGCATTAAATCATGCTATATGCAATGCTCTGATTCAACCTCACTTTGACTATGCATGTTCTGCCTGGTATTTAGGCCTCAACGAATGACTTAAAATCTGTTTGAAAAGTGCACAAAATAAATGAATAAGGTTTTATTAAAATATGAATGGTCACACCCATGTTTGTACTGGGCATTTTAGAGCGATAAATTGGCTGCCTGTTGATACGAGAGCTAATTGCTGCACGTGCATTTAAATTAAAATTTAAAAAGCTTTGAACAAACAAATAAATAATTTGTATTACAACGAAAACGTGCGAAGTTGATGTCTAAGATATTCTTTGAATTGAGCATGCCCTATTGATATTAGGATGAATTTTTTGGCCCCAAATTTGACATAAGTAATTTAGATGAGAAGAGAAGACTAAATTTTTTTACTAAAATTTTAGCTTTTGGAGACGATAAATCATTTCACAAATTGTTGGCGAATGGAATATTTCGCGACTACTTCAACACATTTTTATCTCTACCGGTTAGTGGTTTATTTTACGTACGAAATTTCATTAAGCTCCCACAAATTTAAAAATTTTTGTAATCTACATATTTATATATAGCCTATATATTCATATATAATAACAATAGTAATAAATATAGAATAACTAAAATTACATGTCTTTTTGACCAACCAAACATATCATCAAATGTCTACATCTGAGTCTACTAAAAACCTACAAATAAGTCTGCAAATATTACAAGATCTTTCCGATGTAAAACAATTTTAATTTCTCATATTTTATCTAAACAAAAAAAAAATAAAAGATATTTGTATAAGTTTTAAACAAAATAAATAATTATAACCAAGTAATTCAATATCAACTATTCTTATCCATAACTTTCAAAACAATTTCACAGGATCTTCTTCAAATATTTTCAAACAACTTAACTAAAAAAGAAAATTTTTGTCTAAAGTTATTAACCAATTTTATTTTTAATTCCAGGTATTTGCAAAACGGTTGATGTATCGAAAAGATAAAGGACTATTTGAAGTTGAACCGCCAGTTAAAAGAACAACATATGTAAGTAAAATTAAAATTACTTAACCCCAATTAGATAATCTAACATGAGAAAAATTTTCCTTTTATTCAGTGTATCCACCTCTCAAAACTATCATCATCTAATTTATTTTTGTACGCTTTAAAGTTTGTCATTCACCTTAAAAATCTCACACGTAGGTAATCATTGATTTTACTAATTTGTAGTATGCTTAATTATCCAGGTATTGAGAACTAAATATAGAAGGTAAAAATTTATTATCGCTGTTTCTAGAATAAAAATTTTTTCAAGATTTAACTTATATTTTATCAAGATAAACATTTTAATACAATGTAGTTCTCTTACCAATATGTGCTATGCTAAAAACGTAAATTATTAAAATAATGTTGTATTTTTTTTAGCTTTTAAAAAGTTTTACTTTTTGATTAAATTATATATAATTCTATATACATTTAATTAGGATTTTCAATTATAATTTGCAATTGCTAAGTTTTGAATTTAAATTTTGAATATCGATTTTTAGATAACAAAACTTTCAGCTAACTTTAAAATTTTGATTTTCTAGTAAAAAATTTTTCGAAATACTTTCCAGGATGCATCATTCCCAACCTCTCCCTTGCTGTTTCAATGATGGTGGGATAAGTGCTTTCCCTAACAGATTTTTTTCCTGTTTAGCTTCTATATCTCTTTTGTTTCCTTTTCTTCTGGAAAATAAATTCCATCAAATGAATTTTGTGATGGGATGTATGAAGTTCTCGTAGCGTTACCTTGTATTATTTCATTTTCTTCAGTCTATCTCCTTAATAGTAAAATAGTCAATGAATATCTGACCTCTTTAATGTGAATGGCTGTGCATCACTCTTGCAGAAGGTGTTAAATTTTGTAGAATTCTTTCCTCCTCTACGTTCCCTATTTATTTTTAAAAAAATTCTGAATTTCTGATAATGACATTTCAAAAACTATCTCTTAAGGGAAGAAATTTTAATACACGCCAAAGTTAAAACTTTTGCCATAAATAGATCATATTCTGGAAATGTGTGAAGTTTTGCACCAAAAAATTCAAAAAATTTTTAATATATATATGATCTGTATGTTTTAGGTTTTCCTTCGTATTATGTCCAAAGAGCTAAAATATTTCTCTTTGATTTTATGCCTAAATATATTGTTGCTTTCTTCCTCTGTTCTTCTCTCTGTGCCATCTGTCAAATCCCTCAGTACAGTCAGTACCTCATGACCTTCCAGGCCATTTACTACTAATAACTCCTCATCTTGTTGAATACTGTTAGCAAAATCCTCAAGCTCTGTGTAGAATGACTGTTTTCTATGCAATGCTCTGATTCAACCTCATTTTCACTATGCATGTTTTGCTTGGTATTTAGGCCTCAACGAATTACTTAAAATCCGTTTAAAAAGTGCACCAAATAAATGTATACGATTTTGTTTAAATATGAATAGTAGCGCCCATACTGAGCAGTATAGAGCCATAAATTGACTGCCTTTTTATATGAGAGTTAATCAAGGTATTGCTAAAGTTGCATTTAAATTCTGCAGTAGACCCAACTTAAATTACATGCCTGAAATTTTTGAAAATAGAAAAATTCCGCTACGCAACAGTCATCTAAGGCTAGATACATTCTTGATCTACCATGGGATTCAGCTGAATCTGTTTTTGTGTGTGATGTATGACGGGACCACAATTGAAATGTTGTTTTGACAGACAATTTTTGTGCCTATCCTTGCCACCATTTGTTTTTATCTTAATGTCTATTTTGTTTTCTTTGTTTTCTGTTGTCTTGTAATTTTCATAGCTAATGTACATTCATTTGTGGCACAATAAATATTTAAATATTTGTGGTGCATTAGTCAAAACAATGCTGAAGATTTTGCATAACCAACTTAACCATATTTTCAGTTTGTGTCTATCACTTTTTCCTTCAACTACTGGTTCAAACACACTGCTGTTCGATTTCTCAGCTCAGCTCCTCCACGTTTTCCACCTGTCATCTTCAAGTGATACTATGATACTGATATACGACATGGAGGTATGAAAAATGTCATATCTCCATGTCATATCTAAACTGATACTATTTAACTGGTGTAATATCTCCATGAAAAAGTTACAAAAGGTTTTGAAAAGGCATATCACACTGGAAGGATATTTATCGAAATTCAAAAAGCTTTTGAAAAAATAAAACAGCATTCTGCTTAAGAAATTAAAGTTTGTGCTATTTTCAAAAAATGTATTTTCTTGATTCAAATCCTATCTATCAAACAGAAAATTCAAGGTTAAAATAGGTAAAACATGAACTAGTGAAATTCTCCATCTTGAGAATTCTCTTGTTGTTTTATATATATGTGAAATTTAAAATGGAAGTTAAGAAAACATATCCATCAAATTGATCCATTTAATTTAAATTACGCCCCGCTAAAAAATATGCCTCAGTTAAATAACTGGGGTGAAGTTTAGAGCAAACCTTAAATGGAGAGAAAATGGGTTGTTATGTTTTAAATAAAATTAATTCTAAAATTTGATTTCCATACCAGATGTGTTTTCTTTGTAACACACTGATTCAACCAAATTTTAACTTTGCATGTTTAGCCTGATATTTAGGTCATAACAAATCGCTTAAAGATAATTTAAAAAGCTCACAAAACAAGTGCATAAGATTTTGCTTAACTTTTGTTAAAAACACCCACGTAATACAACTTCCTGAAAAGTATAGAGCTATAAGCTGGTTTTGTGTTGATATGAGGGTGAGTCAGTGCTTTGCTCCCCCTGCATTTAAATTTGCAATAAATCTGAAAGATAAGAAACTGCAACCAATTTAAGCATGAAATATAGGAAAAAATTTTTTGCTCACTGGATATGATACGAAGAGTTGATATTTATAGATAATTTATAAATAATTAATAATTTATAGATAATTAATTTACCTTTTTTCATTTTGGCACATGTTAAATTCAATTTCTAGCAGATCTACCAAATTCGTTCTAGGTTCTTCCACTACAAATATTTGATTCATACACAGATGAATTCACAGATGAATTTTTATCCTGTTTTTTTTTTTTTTTTGTGATGTATAAAGGGTCCAAAATCGAGATATTGTTTTGACAAACAATTTTTATGCCTATCATTGCCACTTTTTTATGTGCTTTTTTCTTTTTTAAACGTAAATTTATATTTATTTTTAGTTTCTATATTTGTTGTGGCAGAATAAAAACTACTTATTTTACTAATCATTATCTCTCGCCTTTCCACTTGACTTCCCTCCTGTCCACCTGGTCTCCTGGAGACAGAGGATTTCGATATTCTGCCTTCATATAACATATGCACTACTTCATTCTTTGCTGTAAAATTTGCTGTCTCTAAAAGTATGCTCACATTTAAACTGGAAACTGTCTGAATATCGAAATGAAAACAAAAATAAAAAGTTACTCATGAAATGGAAGGCAAATTATTTTAAGTCTGGAGGGTTTTAATATAAATATCCTATGTATTTATGCTAGAATTTTTTACAAATATTTAATTTTAATTGAGTAACAAATAGAATTTTGTGGAAATTTTAACTTTTTGATTTTTTTAAATTCGTTTTTCTCAAAATGAGCCAAAATATCTCCATAACTGAAAAAGTTTTCTCAATGTAATTTTTAGGAGTTTTTCTTTGCCATATAAGCTGCAATTTGAGCAAATTAGATTTTTGTTTTAGCTTAAAAAATTTTAGGGTATTGACTTTGAATCTATCTGAAACATGACCACAAACAATGTACTAGTAGGCCGCAGTCTATGGCACTTAAAAAAATGTTCTACTCAAATCACATCTTCATCTTATCTAAATTCAATATTGAGTAGACAATAGTTCAAAATTGAAAAGAGTATTTTTTCAGTATTTTGGCCAGTAAAACAGCACTTTTTCACTTTCTCTGCCTTGCTGCTTGGTAACCAGCTGCCATTTTGTATAATTTTTTTTCAAGTAGTGTTGAGTACTTTTACATGGTACAATTAGATTTTAATTTTAGTTTTTAAAATAAAATTAGAGGGTTTTTTCCCCCCTAATAAAACGCAATGCACATGGTGGTTTTAAAAGCAGGTGGTTAATGTTATAGTTTTTCCCAAAATCTTTGTCGAAAAAGAAAGCAATTAAACTGTCAGTTAAATTTATTTCAATCTAAGATCAAAAGACAAAATACAGTATATATATATATAAAGTGAATGATTTTAAGTGCTTTATTTTGAAGTGCGACTATTCCTCCCAGCGCTTGGTTCCTAGAGTAACCCCAAATCTGGTAACCATATCTTAAGTGAGAGGCAAAAACAGCATGATAGATACTTAAGAGTCTTTCAAAATTGAATAAGTGTCTAATTTTGTCTAGCATACCAATGGACCTGCTTTATTTTAAGGCAAGATCTTGCATGTGCGGTGTAAAACATAAACACTCGTCAATTTTAATACCAAGATACTTTATTGACTTAACTGGTAATTTTTTCCCCACTTATTCTGAAATTTAGATGATTGGTCATGTTGGTCCTTTTGGATTTAAAAATAATAAGTTCAGCTTTTTAGTATTCAGGGAAATTTTGTTTCCTCAAAGCCATTGAAAAAATTTAGAAAAATCCTGATTAATGTGTTCGTTGAGTTTTTTAAAGTTAAAAAATTACTGAGGTTAGTTTTAGATCGAAAACCCATAATGGTATACATTTAAATCATAGAAATACAACCAGTTATGGTTTTATATTTACTGTCAACTCAAATAGGAGCTGTAAGTACACCGAACCAAACCCGTGGGCTCTTTTGAAATAATAATAGTTCGAAAACTGTTTGTTGGCTCCACCTTAAAAAACAAAAATGTTGGAAATAAGCTTGATTATTATTATTATATTTTCCAAGTCAGCTATGCTATGGCCTTTACTGTATATCACTCTTTTTTGGGAGAAAAATGTTTAAAAAGCTTAAAGTTTTGAGGAAGTGCTTTTTTTATGAACAATGGAATAAGAGATTTCATTTTTAAAATTATCAATATTTCCTCTCATATTTTGAGAATGGCTCTTGGAGAAGAGATAAGATATTTGACTAGAGCAGAAATATCAATAAACAATTGAAAAGATGAAGCTTCTTATTTTAATGTTCATCATAAAGTTGTATGCCTGAATAAATAATTTTAATATATTTAGTTGTTTATTTAGTTTAACTTTTTCATATTATAGCATTTGGTTCATGACCGTGTGTTATCCTGGACAAGAATAAATCGTGCTCCAGTCTTTCTAAAGACATCAATTTGTACCGAATATCGGTTATGTCATGTCTTGGCAATTTCACCTGTTAGATTGAAACATGGTATTTTTTTTAAGTTCATCTCTAAGCAAACCTAAATGTGTATACAAAGTTTCCTATTTTAAGGCTAAATAAATTTTTGAATCATGGAAGCAGTTTATTCATGAAAACATCCTAGAAGTATATACAATGTTTATCCGTTGCACTACAGATTCACAAAATTGCAGCTTGAAAAAATTTTTTATGCTGCCTATATGTTTTAAATAACTGCTAGGAATTTTTATTTAATTACCATTATATCATTTATTCTATCCCAAATAATTATTTTAGATGTCTGCAAGATGAAACACATTATTTCGTGAGAACTATTCTGGTAGTCTGTTAGTCACAACTTCTTTCTTTTAGAAAATTTACCATGCTGGCTTACCATAGAGCCATAATTTTTAAAATAGCAATTCAATATATTAGTGAGGGTTCTCATCAATAAGGTAATAGAGGCAATGAACGTTCTTGGCCATAAATAAAGTTGTTGCGGTTGTGGAATTTCTTTCAAAATGTGACAAAATGATGGAGTCATCTTAAAAATCTAGTTCTGACTGTAAAAACTTCCTCATAGGAAAGGCATCCAGCTTTAAAACAATGCCAAATATTTTCAGAAATGGCAGAAACTAAAGTGATTAGACAAACTACGTACATGAAGCTGGAGTGAAGGTGTCGCAGGAAGATTTCAGGTTTGAGCACCATCAGATCATTACACAGTTATTGCATCACGTGGTAAATAACTTTAGGTTGAGAATAGTTTGTATTACTGTTATAAGTTATAAGCTTTCCTAGACTTATTTGATGAACACGGGAGAGTAGGAATATTGACAGCAAAAAAGTGAGTAGTACTGGTTGACTTTAATGGTCATAGTTGGGAAGTCATCTGGAATTCATGGAGGCTTGTGTTTGGGGAGTTAATGTAAGAAATTGGAGAGACTGATTGAGTTTAAAACAGTGACAGACATGGTAATTTGCAGCACATTGTTCAGTAAGAGACCAAGTGGGATGATAACATAGGAATCAAGTGATTGTCAGACACAAATAGACTATTTACTAAATAGAAAATCATACAAAAACATGATGAAGTATGTGAAAATTTAGCAGGCGAAGAATTATTTTCCAATATAGATTGTTGGCTTGTGATTTTGTTGTAATAGCACTAAGATATGTGAAGGAACGTGCAGACCCCATAGTAAAGTCTTGTAGTTAAAGGAATAGCATGTTGCAATACAATTTAATGTTAAAGCTTAGAACTTCATCTATGATTTTCAGTGCTATAGTCATAATGTTTTAAGTCCCTGGGCTACTTTGAGGAATAGTTTTCTAGAAACCATTGTTGATATCTGTAAATAGAAGAAAGGTCCAGCTAGACATAGGTAGACCTGGCGGTTAAATGAAAAGATTAACCATTTTATAAAGGAAAAGATGAAATTTTGGAACTAGTGGAATTTAGGTGGCACTGAGATTACTTAGAGGTTAAATGCGCGTACTACAGAAAACAAGAAAGAAGCTGCTTTGGTGATTTGTTAAGAATATCAATACCAAGTTAATTAAGAGTTCCAAAAAAATCAAAAAAACTGATGATTGATATTATAGGTGAGAAATGTGTACTTAATAATAACATTGTCTTGGCGAGCATAGAGTAGGAAAAGAAGTTAGTTTGGAGTTATTACAAGAAGTGTCTTCACACTGAGTTTGAATGTGTTGAGGATAATTTTTCAGAGGTTACTGCCATAGAATGGGTAGCTATGTAGATTAATACAGAAAGAAAAGAAAAGGCTATTGGGAAGGTAAAATTCAGTAAAGCTGCAGGAGTATTTGGTGCTTTTCCAGAAATGATAAGACCTTTGGCAGACACTAAAATTGAATCTAGTCAATTAGATTGTAAAGGATGGTAATGGTTTTAAGGTAAGTGTGATGCTCATGCAAATAAGTAACAGTAGATGGCTGAGGTTTGTTGGTCAATTAATTAAAGTTGTTGAATGAATTATGGATAATTTATTTAGAGAAATAGTTTATGTAGATAAGACGCAGTTTGGATTTGTTCCAGGGTATGGGACTACAGATACAGAGTCATGTTTTTTCTCCAGCAGCTTCAAGATTGTTTTTAGGAAAGAGAAAAGCTTATTTTCTGCCTCTAGAATTGGAGAAAGTATTTGACAGAGTACCATGTAAGATGATGTAAGTTTGGTATGCTATGAAGAGGTGTAGATGAGTAGCTACTTAAAGTGATGTAATTTATGTAAACCAAGGCTAGATGTTGTGTCAGAGTTATTGACTCAATCAGTTAGGAATCCAGTGTCAATGTTGGTATATATTAGGACTTGGGACTTAGTCTATAGCTATATAGCTATATGCAGATAATTTGATTCTCATAGCAGATTCTTTGGAAGATTGTTTGAAAATTTTGAGGAGTAGAGGAAAGGATTAGAAGAAAAAGATTTTGGAGCAAATTTCGCAGTAATTAATGATTAGCAGCGTTAAAGTAAAGGGTGGTCTTGAAGTTATGAAGTGGTCTTGCAAAGTTTGCAGGGATGAAGTTGATTTTTGGCCATGTTTGTAAGCATTGGGCTTAGGAAATGTAAAAGAATTTCAGGAAGGTTAAGAACTGGCATTCAGTTTGTATGTAAGCGTTGCAAAGGTGAGATTATAGACTGGTGAGACAATGTAATATTTCCAGCTTTCGTGCAGTAGCTCATTAGAGATAATTGGTATCTGTTACTAGATGACATATTAGGTAGTGAAGGGGTGTCAATGATGTGTTCTTTGTAGATTATGTTCTGCTTGGAGAAAATTTAAGGAATTAATCTCTAACTTAGTAGCTTTGATAATTCAGGTTAGAAGTAGGCTGAGTTAAGCTTTTTTCAGTGTCATGTGAATGGTTAAGTGGAAACTAATGTGAAAGAGGACAAGTTGAGATGAGCCGCTGAGAGGTATAATATTCATATTATAATTCATAGCATTAATGATGTTATTTAGATAAGGAAGTTTAGGTAGTTGGACCACTTGGAAAGAATGGATAAGGATAATTGGTTAAGAAAGTTTAAATACTTGATAGTTCAGAGAGCAAAACCCAGCTTTGCACCACAAAAGACATGGTAACAGGTAATAAGGACAGGTTTTCAGGAAAGGAATGATGTTTGAAAAGTCTAGACTAGGTTGGAAAACGCCCACTAATACCCTTTCCAACGTTAGCATAGAAAACAGAGGTTAATGTAAGAATGATGATGATGTTATAACGATGTTATAAATTGATTAAATGTATAAGGGTTTTCAAATTCTTTTAGACAAGACTTAGGTGTTTCTTGTGCTATCCTTTCATGAATTTAAGTTTATTTTAAAGTAGTGAGATTTTATTTTTAGTTTCATGCACTGGTGCTCAGGTTTGTGCTAGATAGGGTGGAGTGTTAATTTGAAGATTTATGGTGCCATCTGTCCTATACTTTCACAAAACTATATCATCTAATTATTTTTAGATAGCCTACCAATGAAATACTCATCTAAAGGGAACTGAAAGAAAAGAAAAGTGTGATATCCTTAGTAGAATTCTCGAGTGTGTATGGAAAAAAACTGTTATAATAGTTCTAAATTTTTTTCGCAAGGGAAATGGCGTCGTCCATGGGAGTGTAGCACTATATTCTATTGAAATGCCTAGGGAAATTTAGATGGTGCTGATGAGAATCTCACACCCTTAGGTTAATTGGCTTCAACTGTTATTTTTGTTTATGGGCATTGAATTCATAAAAGAATATTTTCCCACATTTTAACCTTTGGTTCAAATTCCCTCTAAACAATTGTTGTAGTTTACATCTGATAGCTGATCCCCAAAGTAGCTGATTCTGATAAGTGTTACTAGAAGTTTATACGGTACAACAGCAGCGGTAGTAGACTAACTGTCCTTTTTTTAGATATATTTTTCGCATTTAGTTTCATGTTTTTAGAGTTGCAGAGACAATGTAAGAACTGTTAAATTTCATTACTGTTAACATATTCTAACATCTAATCAAAGGAAATTGATTTTACCTAAATTTTTACTATTTCTTTTGTTTTAGATTTTCTATCTGAAGAAGTATTAGCTGTATTTCAAAGAAAGTGCTTAAGCAGTGTAATTGGAATGCAACGTATTAAGCGATATTTTGAGGGCTCAATTGGAGAGAATCTGATTACTTTTTGGACAGATGCTGAGCGATTTCGAAGACATGTTAGTGTTTATTACATACGCTCACTTCATATACAAACCTGAAAAAATTGGACTAATTGGACTTGATGGAATTATTCAAATTTGATAATATCATCTGTTTCATATTTCACATTTGTTTCAACAATTAAATAGAAATAAGAGCAATTTTAGTAAAAGGGTCAACATCATAGATAAATATTATATATATATCAATTATGTGAAATTCAAAATGTAGCAAACAAATATTCAGCCCAACACTGAAATATAATATCAAATACATGAATATTGGAATATTTTTTCCCATGCTAAAAATCTCAGCTCCTGTCATGACTAAAAATTATAGCCTAAAGAAAATATAGAAAATGTGGTTTAACCACTTGATAGGGTAAAATTCCGTCAAATCACGGGTCACAAATGGGGCTTTAACCTAATATAGGTGACAGAAATTTTGGTACGCTCTTTCAACTATAAAATTTTGTGACCCTCTCTCCCAAGCCCCCGGAATTATAGCAACTTACCAAGATTTTTTTAATCATATAAACATTGTGCACCAAATGAGTCGCACAAACCTGTAGAAAATGGGGTAAAATAATATATAGCAGACCCCTGGACTACTAATTCCTTATCCTGGATGTAAAGATAAAAAAAAAAAAAGGTTTTTTTTTAATCGTCAGAATCTTGATTTGAGTTTTTTTGACGGTTATTTCCAAAAAATCAGTTGTGGCAGTTCACTGTTCAATCTTAGGTTGTTTTTTCTTTTTTTTTTTTGTCAAAACTGTTTAAGTAACTAAAACTGGATCCTTTATATGGATTTTTAAATAAAAAGAATCCAAAAATATGTTTTTAAATTTGTGATAACATAACAAAGCTTAGATTTTAAAAATCTTAAAATTATATGTCATATTCGTTGATATTCTGCAGTTACAAAAACATTCAAACTGGAAAAGCAACCATTGTCATTTTGTCATTCCACAACATGTTAATGGCGTATTGTTTAGTTACATTTGTCTTGGTTTGATTAGTGCCTCAGAAATTCAAGAAAAATCCGGTGGTACATCACATTTAAATGCAAAAATTTGGATTTGTTACAAATTTTTTGTTTTAGGTGTTTCTCACGCAAAATTTATCGCAGATTAAGAATCTAAACTTTACTTCTAGTCATTTTAATCGTTGAGCCAGAAAATTGTAATTACTTGAGGGGAGTTATAGTCTTCCTCTCTAGGAACAGCCATAGCAACGGGTTTTTATACATTTTTCCTTCCGTTTCAAACATTCTAGGTACATAATCTCATGTCAGGATCTCTGGTAAACAATCTGCTATCCTTGAAATAGACATAGCAATAGACAAAATAAAGCTCACAGCTGGAAACTACAAACTAAAAGTGTTTTTTTTTGAGTGAGGGACATGGATTATATTTACTTTTTGGAAAATCCTTGGCTTATTTTAGGGAATTAACTATGTTTTTTAAACTTTATAAAGAGGTTATACATTTCTTTTTTACTAATTTAGGATATAATAACTAGAATAATAATGCCAAGGTACAAAAATAGAAATAAAGAACTTAGATATAATGAAATGAACCGTTATAATAAAGGCAAAGCAAAGAAAAATACGAATGAATTGCTTGCTACAAACGAAAATTTACCATCCAAGCTGTAAATGTTCAAACTGTTATGGCATTCAGAAAAATCGGGAAAGGATGTGAGGCAATGCGTACCTTTACGAACATTATGAATATGCCACCACCAATATCTGTTACGACATGTAATATAATGAACAATATTCTACATTCTGCATACAACGAGACAGCTGCAGAAAGCATTACTAAAGCAGCATTGGAAACAAAACGGCTACTAAAAACAGATGTGGGTGAAAATGAAATTGTCAATTGCTAAGTTTCAGTTGATGGGACTTGGAAAAGGAGAGGTTATACTTCCCTTAATGGTGTCGTAACCAGTGTGTCAAACGAAATTGTGCTGATAATGCTGTTTTATCTAAACAAAGAAAAGGATGGAGGGCAGCTAAAAACAGCAGCTTTTTCACTAACTTTGTTTACTTCATCAACTGCTCCTTCAATTTTCAGATTAAAACCAACGTCATCATCAAGTAAACCAGCTTCAAGAAGCAAAAACTAATCATCTAAGCCTTTACTAGCGATGAGTTCTTCCTGTTGGTGCGACATTTTTTAAATTATGTGCAAGATGAGTGGGACGTCGCATCCTTCCTCAACTTAGAAAGCCGAAAACAATAGAAAACGTAAATAAACGGTCCGTGCTTCCAGAATATCGCTTTATTTTCACTATGATTATTTTGGATTACAGTGCTTATTTGACAGGTGTATATTTAATTGGTTAACTTCAATTGCTATTGGAAAACTAATAATTATTAATGAACTATTTGATTGGTTATTTTTCTATTTCGGATTTTGATAAAACTTCGCTAAATTAAAAAAATAAATTTAAATGAACATCGAATTTAAAATCTCTGCTTTTGTCTCAGAGAAATGCTTTGAAAGCAACAGAAAAGCAGAAACATAAGAGTCTTGAAAGATATCCTCGGATTTATATGAGCTACTTTGATGGTCATATGGGAAGAAACAGCACATGGGCATGATTATATATACAATTTCATGGTCACAGCCTTGAAAAAATGTTTCTCTGTTTGAAGTGATTTTTTTTTACCACTATTTGCGACTTTGTAACATCATAAAAGCTTAATTAAAGTAAAGTTTTACAAAGTAAAGTGTGTTTTTTTCTAGTATATAATTAGCAAATATGACGTCATTTTATATAATTAGCAAATATGGTGTCATTTTAAGTTGTCATATACTTTTAATCCATTAAAAAAAAAAAAAAAAAGGTCATAAAATTGCCTATGTGGAAACTAATTTATGCAGAAGTGAACTTTTGCTAAAAAGCCTTTAATACCTTTATACTTTAATTATCTTAAACTTGACTTGAGCGCTTTTCGCAACTTCGTATCAAAGCGTCAACTTTGTCTGCTGCGTTTTCATAGTCAATGCCATTGCAATCACAAGATGCTAATGCACAAGTTAGACCATTTTGTCGACATGAGGATATCTTAGAGCCACATAATCTTTTTGATGACAGTTACATCGGCATACGTGACATGGTGAACTTCCTCTGGTGTAATATCATGAAAAATAAGCGAGTGCATAACAGTACACTGTGAAGTTTAAGTTAAGTACATTTCAAGTAGTTTTTGTTCGCATTGAGCACTCTCTGCTCTACCAAAGAAATCTTTTCAGAACTGAACCCTTTCATTCGCCAGTCTACTGATTGTTATCGTGATGCTTGCTTGAACCTTGTTTCCTCAATGTATGAGATTGTAAACCTCAACTTGAACAACTCCTCGTTTTACCAACGCGAACAATATTGGTGATACACATTCACTGCAACTGAAAACAATATTGGTGGCAATTTCGAGACTGGCTGCATTTACGATACATGACCAACTATACCAATAAATGATTTTTTTTTGAAATCATGACTTTTTGTGAATTTTCCAAGAATCAAACTTTCTGGTATCCAATCACTTTTTACCTCATCACTCCTTTGATAACTGCCAATGTCGTATCGCTTGTCTCGAAATTCCGCCTTTATCAAGTCAGCTGTCGCCTTGATGATTCGTTTCTTTTCACCTTCAATTTCAAGTTTTTATTGTGGTTATTGAGAACAATCATGAATTTGACATGATATAAAAATACTTATAGAGAAATATTTTAAAATTTACCATTATAAAACTATGCGTTTCTACTGTTTCCTTAACAGCTAGTGAAGATGACTTCATATGTATGGCCCGTGGTGAAAAGCCGTGTTTCACTCTTGCAAAATCGTTAAATTATTATTTAGCGATGGATTACATTTAAATATACTGGAGGCATAACGAATTTTGATGATTAATTTGAAATGAGATGGGCACTTAGCTATACTTTTATAATTAATAATATTTGTCCATAAAAAGGACATTCTTTTTTCTAGATAGAAGAGTAAAAAGGAGAAATAATTTTTAAAGTAGCAAATTCATTCATTTAGCAGTTCCAATTTTACAGATATGGATTACTATATCATATCTTTTTTTAATTATATCTTATACTCGCTATTTATTTTCAAAGCATTCTTCGTTGAGAAAGCATTTTTCTTCTACTTTCTCAGTCATATCAACAAATAACGTGTAACACTTGTTAATTGGGCATTTCCAATTAGAACAATGTAGTGACCCCAATTTATTATCTTTAAGGAATTTTGCATGGGGTGAGAAATGTTTGGTATAATTCAATGCTTCATAAAAGAAGCTGCTTTCCTTGAACCACTTTAGGGCTTTTCCTTCTATCTGTGCTGATAAATGGTAGTAAACTCACTGAATCTATGTAGATTCGATTGTTAGGCCTAACGTTTTCGAATAAATTTTCTTAAATTTGTTACATTTAATACATTTCAATCTGCTGCCATAAATGTTGGCTCTCTATTCCGGGTGTGGCACTTTCTTCTGCACGAGAGTTTACTTTGCATCTATAAGGCTAACATTTGACCACGTATTGAACATTGTTGCCATCTTTGCGCAGAAGCCTCTGCTGTATGTTTACATCTTTTTGACGGAATTCAGAAACGTATGCTTAAACTTGTTGGTTCTAATCTTGGTTCGAATCTTCAATCACATCTTTCTCATTGCAAAAATGTAGCCCCATTGTCACTGTATTTCTATTGATAGTGTTCTGATGATTTGAAAGAAGTAATGCAATTCTAAGTCAAATGTCAACTAATGTCTTTCCCAGTTTTTGCTAAACCTGATTTATCATTTATCTCTTGCTTTCAGCCTAGTTTTAGCCTTGCATCAAGCGACTTTAAGACTTATCAACTTTAAGAGGTTAGCCTCCTCAAAAATAATTGAATTTTAAAAACATCTTTTTTAGACTTATTCACGATAGCATCTTTCAAACATATATACTTTAAGCATTTGATGCACTTATTGAAGTATTTTTTTGTTAATTTCGCATCCCAATGATATTCAACCAATACAACATATATACCTGGCTCTGGCATGTTATTATCAATTGTGATGAAATCAAAACCTATAATGATGAGCTAATTTTACCCCAACTTTTAAAAGAATGTCAACTCAGAACCAAAAACGAGATTTTAATTTTTACAACTTGCGACAGAATTCCCAGATCAAAGACCATGGAACAATAGTTTGCGTCACATATTGCCAATAAAACCATGCTATAAAAACCCTTGTAGTTTTAGAATTGCGTATCAGTCAATGCTGGGCACTCCATTCTGATGTGTTTCCCACCAATGGTACCGATAACATGTGGCATATCCCAGGTGTCCTCAAACTGCTTACTTACGTGAAGCCAGTCGTCTTTTGATTTAGGAGACTGTAAATACTTTTTTTGGAGTCATTCAAATATGACTTCACATGTCTCACTAATAATGTAACTAACAATTGATTTCCCAACACGAAAAGAATAACTGATACTTTGCTGTGCATCTTCAGTGGCTAGAAATCTCAATGTTATGGCAAGTCTTTCTGAAGTCGTGTTAGCTTTGCCTAATCTTTTTTTTTTTTTTTAATTCTGGTATGGATTATGGAATGTAACCCTAAATTATGAAAATCAATAGTTTTCTTCCGGCAGAGGAAAAAAGAAAATACTTTCATTAGTAATTTCGCCGCAATAACAACGAAAACAAAAATTCTTCTTCTAAAACATCGACTTCATCTTATGATAAATAATTTCATTTCCTGTCCTCATAATGTAAAGCCATAGCTTTTAAAAAGCAACTAAGAAAAACTTGAATAACTAAAATACAAAAACCAACCTGAAAAAAGAGTATTCTCTATGCTATTTTAATTCCAGAACTAAATTGTGACAAAAATACGTACGTCTGTACACACCAAACCTAGGGTTTTTCCTTTTCTTTTGTTTGATTCTTATTTTTCTTCTCCGTTACAATTATAATGAAAACTAAAATTCTTCATCTAAAACATCAACATCTTCTGAAACAATTTTTTTTCTTTCATTTAACTGTATTTATAATACATCTATTTAAAAAATTTTTGGTAAAGTGGGAATGTAAAGGTTTGATTCAAAGTATGCAGAATAAAATTAACACAAAAAAAATCTCACTTTCTACCACAGTCGAAAACAAGTTTTAATATTCAACTTTACATTCACAACACAGATTACGTTATATTTTGAAAGTATCTTTAAAAAAGCTTATTATATTAAGAATAGATTGTCACCAGCTTATCTCTAATGCGCAATAAAAGTAACATTATGTAATTATGTTCGGCATATTAAAATCAATAGTTCACAGCATGTACATTTTTTTTTTTTTACTTAAAAGTCTGAAAAAGGCTGAAGTACTGTCTTTCGAAACTCAGAGAATATGGTACACCTCATTATTGAGCCAAGCAAGTTTTTTTTTTTTTTCCAAAAATTTCATACAGCACACAAAAAAATCAAAAGAAAACTCAAGAAATGCTTTTAAACAATGGTAAATTCTATACAATCACAACACCTTTTCCAACATTTCTTAGCTCTCACAGAATTATACCTGATGTACTTACTATACAGGATCACGTTAAAAAATCTCACAAGGTTTAATGAGAGGCGTTTATCGTCAAAAATTTTTATAAAAAATGCAACGCAAAAGTTCTGCCAACATTATTTATTATTAGATAACGCATAGTCATAATTGGAAAAACATTAAATTGTATTCTTATAGCATAATCTAAAACATGTAAAATTATTAACAATTATTTGAAAGTTGTCAATTATATTACATCAGGGCGCGAGATCTCAATCAGCTGACTTTAGTTATTTGTTGCTAAAAATGTCGACATGCTATTGACAGAAATTTCAAGACAATTTTGAATACGATGAAGTTTCATCTTGCTATTCTTTGCAATCTTTTCGAACCTAGATAGACCAGCTCTAGTTTGAATACCACGCAGTAGATAATAGCATTGCAATGCCTCGTGCAAGCAAGAATGCAGCTCACAAAGCTAAAATAAAATAATCATGTCTTATTTACTAAGGAAGAAAAAAAATATTACGAGAGAAAATACCATTTTTTACCTAACATTAGAATTATTACTTTAAAATGTTACTAAACTAAAAAAATTATTTTGACATCTTTTCACGCTGACATCTATATTAAGGTCTAAAGGCGACCCCAGACTCTTTCGATTCTTTTCTCACAGCGTTTTATTACACCAGCACCAAAACATGAGACACAAATTTACAGCCAGATACTTTTCAAAGCTTGCTGAGTAAAAAACAATATGTCAATACTCAATGCAATTTAATTGCGGTTCAATTTATTTATTTAACGTCTAATAACAACATCGCTATAAACAAATACAACAATAATTTAAAATATTCGTAGATACTAATACATTCCAATTAATTTTTTTTTGCTTTAATGTATACTCACATCTTGTTTATCTTTGAGCCTTCCTTTTGCTAGCATATACTTTTCGAATGTATTTATAAAATTACTCTTTATAGTTGTATGCTGAGATTGCAATTTTATATACCTAGAAGCCAGCTCACCATTTTCTAAAAGTCTTCTTTGAAGATAATGCTACAAAGAATAAATTAATCCCTGACTATAAAAGCAAATTTCAAAAATCAACTGCATCAGATCACTTTTTATCACTGATCTAGCACGTTGTTTAATAACACTGAGAAAGAGCCTTGAAATAATATATTCAATCAAAGTTTCCAAATAATAATAATAAGTCTTAATAACTTCATACAGATTGCTATAACAGAATAGTTAAAAAATGACATTATACTGATTAAAACAAAGCCAGGTTACTTTGAAGCGTCTTTGGGCTCAGGCTATGAACTGTTTTATCCGCCTATATAGTTACACCAAATTATTAATCCTACTACACACCCAGGTATCCTGAAATATAAGATAAAAACCAAATGTATTGGCTAGGCTTTCACTGATTGAGCTAATACTTAGTTCCTATTTTTTAGTAACATTTTATTCTCAAAATCATAAAAAGTCACGGGTGAAAAATAATTCAATCAATATATAAAAATGATTTTATGGTGTATCGAATATATATAGTGAAATATATATTATATATAGTAAAATATATAATAGTATAATATATATAGTAAAAATACCGTTTTTATTTAAAAATAAATTTCAATTTAAAATGAATTTCAACTTAACTTACTGTTCATAAAACACTTATGTTTAAAGACACGGAATTTAATATTAAAACAATTGATGTTTAAGAATATTTGAATGGAAGGTTTATTGATTATTTAGTTTAAAGTTTAAATACAATTCTCTGTGTACAGTATTCAAATTAATTTTAATTTGGTAACTATTTTCTCCATTGAATTATTCTCCAATGTTCAAATATTATTAATAAAGAAATGGGAAGGCGAGACAAAATATGAAAAAATAGGTACGAATTTGTTGCCGAGTCGGCAAAAAAAAAAAAGAAAAAAAAAAAGAAAAAAAAAAAAGTCGTTATTATAGAGAATTTTGCGCGTTACTGACAAATGAGCTCCAGCTGTAAACTCGCCGCACTCGCTTTTTTGCTTTCGCAATAAGCAAAAAATAAATTTAAATTCTCACTGTTTTTTCTTTTAAAGCATGTTGTTGCATTTCTAAGTTTCTTGCGTGGGCTTCAGCTCGCGATGAACAACGTTCTAATGCGTAGAAAATAAATGGTTGATTTCATAAAACATTTTAATAATGACACTTTTCCATATTTACGAAAGAGTAACCCAACTTTTACAGCTTACTTCAAGACATAAAAAAATGTTATACTTACTTGCAGCACAGTTATACGTACAATCGTGATGAATACTTACGTATTTATTTCTTCTATTGGCTATAGTGGAATATAAAATAAATAATGAAGCTGACATGAAAGTGAATAAGCGAACTATTTCTGAAGTGAATAGTAAAAGTGAACAATTAACTAGGAAACTACTTACTACTTACAGTAATTGCTATAAAAATCAGTAAATGTTTTCATTCAAAATAACATTTTGAATAAAATTTGACATATCCAGTTATTTTTTTTAGAAGCATAATCACAGTAAAAGCTGGGAAATGTTAAGCATAACGCTACCCCTAAGATGTAAAAGCTGAAAAGAGAACTTTAATACTGAATGCTCTACGTAATAAAGAAATTATTTTCATTTCCAGGGGACCAAGAAACAGAATAATAAAACGTGAGAATAGAAGATTTATTTTTCAATTAAACAAGGGTTGGTCAATGATATAAAATATTTTAGGATCGCCATATCATAAAAGTCATGATTGTCAATGATATAAGCATATTTTACCCTCAACTTTATTAAAAAAAAAACAAGCATAGAAATAAGCATATTTTTAGGGTAATAAGGCATAAACTGCTAATCATAGCTACTGTACGACCGGAGTAGAGCTATGCCTATAAAAAACGGGTGTATTTGGCCCAGGGCCCGAAAATGATAACCTTAGGTCAACAAAAAGGTCAATAGATGCTCTATATGGTCCTTTAACATCCGGAAAATAAAAAAAAATAAAACCATGCGTAGTTTTCGGGAAACAATAATGAAGATATTTAGTTATACAGGTTGGTTCCCAAAGCGAGAATAAAAAATTTTACTCTTATTAGACCCAAATACTAACCTTACATGTGATTGAAATTTACTCATAACTCACATATTGTGAAATTAATCCCATGATTAAATTTAGTTTTAAGTGACGTAAGTGACGTAAATTTTTGCAAAACCATGTAGCGATTTAAATATCTTGATTTTCACATGTGGAGTTCCTGTAATAACAGACTGTCTTTGGTTGTAATATACCACAAGTCATACATATAGATATTTGCAGGTTGTCTTAGTATGTGCGAAAGGGACATTCTAAACATGCACTGAGGTACTAATGATCACCGGAAACTGCTTTAACAATAAAATCAAATTTCTTAATCATAAGAGATAGCGTTTTTTAGAGTCTCCATAAAAATAAACTTAATTTCTAGAGAAAAATACAAGAAAATCTCCTTTTGAACATGCTCAAACTCTTTTCTCTTTTGTCCTTAATAAATCATGGAACATAAGGTGTCATCTATGGCACCTTTAATTATTGCAAAACCAAAAAATCTCAAGAATGTCCTTTTCAGGTTAAAAATGGGAATAATTGAGATCAGTCCATAAAAAGAGCTTTTGAAATGTCACGAGATGTGCACTAGCATCGTGAAAAAATGCAAAATGAAAAAAATTATTGCGTATTATAAGTATTTTTAAAAACAGAAAAAAATTATCGTGAAATTATCATAGAAAAGCCCTCTTATTTCTTATTTCATGCAGAATTAGCAAAAACAACCCAAGCTAAAAGCGACCATCGATTTTTCTTAGCCAAAATGTTATAGAAAAACAATTCAGAGCAGAAATGCAAAACGGTCTTAACTGTCTGTTTTGACGTGAATTATATAAACATCAGCTTTTTTGTTTCGGCACTGACTTCCTATATTTTAAAATTACATTATGTATGTAATGTATGTAAAAAAATATATATATG
>JAUZNK010089335.1:0-12604 GCA_035046665.1 Euphysa ruthae | reverse complement strand
ATTTGTGACAACAGAGCGGGGATTCGAACCTTGGTCTCACGACTTTGCATCTTGTGTACTAGCCACAGTACTGAAACAGCACAAGAAATTATGTAAAATCCCTTTTTAGTATTTCGACCTATCTTAGTCCTTGACCAGCAGTTGTGCGGTCAAATACCAAGAACACAGTTATATGTTATAATATATAAATGAATACAATTTATACATCGAAATAGCGAAAAACACATAATTTATTTGTGAAAACGGGGCGGGGACTCGAACACCAGCTTCAAGACTTAACATCCAGTGTACTAGCAACTATACTACTTCATCACAAAAAAAGAATATTCGAAATCCCTGCTTTGTACTTCGACATATTTCAGTCCTTAGTCAGCAATTGCATTTGTGGGCCAATACCCAAGAACACAATCAAATGTTGCAGTATATATAAATACAATAGAAACATTGAATATATTCTCAAACCGAAAAACACAATTTATTTGTGGATGACGGATCGGGGACTCGAACGTCGATTTCTGGAATTGCCATCCAGGGTGTTAGCCACTATACTACACCAGCACAAAGAAATTATTTGAAACCCTAGTTTTGTATTCCGACCTATTTCTGGCCTTCATTAGCGGCAGTGAAGGCAAATACCCAAGAACACAGAAATATGTTATAAAATATATAAGAAAATTAGAAACACTGGATAGGTTTAAAAATCGGCAAAACATAATTTATTTGTGACGGTGCAGCGAGAACTCGAAAATTGGCCTCTGGCCTTGGTATCCTGTATATTAGCCGCTATACCATATCAACGCAAAAGATTATCGGAAATTATGTCTCTGTTTTAAATTTCGATCAATTTCAGGCCTTAATCAGCAGTTGTGCGGTCAATAACTTATTTATGAAGGCCTGAGTTAGTTCGAAATTCAAAGCCGTGATTTCACCCTACTTTTATACGCTGATGTTGTAATTGGGTAGTACACTAGATTTTATTTTCAGAGACCGGGTTCGAGTCAACGCTCCGTCGTCACAAATAAATTATGTGTTTTTCAACTTGCAAATGTATTCAGCGTTTCTAAATCTTGCGTATTTGTATGCAAAACTGATGATAATTCGATTCAAGAAAAAATTATTACGGTTAGCTTTGCTTCAATTTTTTTATTACAACTTCAATACAACAGCACAATTTTATTTTAAAAATTCAAATAGTTACAGGATAGCCAGATTTTGACTCAACAAAATTAACGTAGAGTACGAGATAAATATCAAAAATATATGATTGCCATAAGGAGACATAAGGAGACATAAAGAGACATAAGGTGACACAGGCAGACACAAAGAGACACAAGGAGGCATAAGGAGACATAAGGAGTCAACTCTCAATGAAATTTATTTAAAATTTTTCTCAAATATGATTTCTTAATATTAAGGAAGTCATTCAGATCAGTCAATCAATTATTTACCTTAAGTAACAGACAGATGAAAGAAAAAGTAAGAAATCAAATGAGGTACATGTGAGATGCTTTTAAATACAAATAAAAAGTAAGAAAATTTCTATGAAATATGATGAAATAAATCATAAATTTTAAAAAAGCATAGCAAATTTTTGACATGACCTCGGGTGTAAAAAAAATAATAAATATAAAAAAAAAAAAAAAAAGAAAAATACTTACTTCAGGCTGTTTTGAAAAATGTCACAAGAACTGGAATAAAATAATTGAATTCACCTCTCTTTAATGTAAACTGAAGGTTTTTAATCTTTTCTGACTTCTTCAAATATGTGATAAGATGGCTGATAAGATGGTTGATAAGATGGCTGATAAGATGGCTGATAAGATGGTTGATAAGATGGCTGATCAATTTAAATTTGTAATTTTTTATTAAAATTTAGGAGTTTTAGGGCATTGTTTAAAATTTCAAAGAAAATATTTTGATGGCCGTAATTTTTGTTTATTTTATTGGATCCATCTAACAATGCCACACAAAAAATATTTCTTTCATGCAAATATATGGGGCTCATCCAGGTAAATGAAGGAAATTGTAAAAAGGAAAATTGCTGAGAATTTTAATCATAACTGTTTTTTCATAAGAAATGTTGAAGCATGCTAAATAATGCAAAACTTGTGGGTTAAAAAAAAATGAAAACAGACTTTGTTTGAAATGCTGGAAAGAAGCAAAAGGGCATACAAATGCGACACGGAATAAACAAGAGAACAAGAATAAACAATCTTAATAATTTTTCCAAAAAAGTTAGTTTGTTAAATGAATCTCTTTATAATATTAGTCTTAATGACGCACCTTTATACCTGGATTTAAAGAAACTAAGCAATCGTTATTAGTCGTACATATTATTTACATTATAAAGTAGCAAAATGCATGTCATAGATTGGATAATGATTTCAGAAAATGTTTTAGTAAAGCATTTTCATTGGTTGTTTGACATTATATTTATTTGATTAGTCGTTTTTAAACAATTGTACTCACGTGATATCTTTAAAACAAAAATAATAACAGTTTTCAACGAACTTTGTTTATATATTTCTTTTTATCATAGTACACATATATGTATTTTATAACTAAGTTTTTATAAAATTGTCTTGATTTAATTTTAGACTCCATTTTAAGGTTGCCACATCCTAAAATATGCGCCAGTCAGCCAAATCATGGCGGGTAAACAGCTAGTCTCTATATTAATAGCCTTAGTAACGCACCTTTATACCTGGATTTAAAGAAAACCAATCGGCTTTCTTCCTCTCCATTATTTCAGTTATAAACTAGCGATTTTATCATTTTCCAATTTTCAGTCATAATAACAAACCAAAATTCAACGAACTGAGTTTTGTTATTATTTTCAATGTAAATTAAATGTCTTTTGATTGGATTTTTGTCAACAATATAAGATTTTAGACGTGGAAAATATTTACGTGACGATATGTACAAAATACTTATATATGTAGCTAAATATGTAAATACAAAATACATCTTGACAGGAAATCAAAGGAGATATATGTTTGAAGTAAATTCAAACGTTGATTTCATGGACCCCCTATTTTTAAATTTAATTATTATAAATGATAACAATAAATAAAACCAGTTGTCATGGAGATAACAATATTGATATAAATAATTCTTTGAAAAAAAAAATAAAAAATAAAACTGTAATACTACTACGTATTAAAATTAAAATATATTTTTTTAAATTATATTTATATGCTGAAAGACTAGCTGTTGTCACTTAATATTTTATCAGGAAAGTCTTTCCATAACTTTGTTCCTCTATAGCTTATAGCGGAATCTCTTAGCTTTGATTTAATAAACGGAAGTTTGAATTCAAAAAGGAAAATCAAAAAGTTTTTTTTTCGAAAGCCTCTAAATTAGTTCGATAGAGAGATCTTTTCTCGATTTTTACTTTTTTCGAATCCGTATTTGAACTTTCATCATTACAGTTGTTGAGCATAAGAAACACAGGAAAATGACCACTCACACCAGTTTTTATAATGAGTTGAAACTAGAATATGAAGTTATTAAATCGTAGTTAAAAAATATACTGCATAAAATAGTTTCATTTGTCTTACTTACTCGTGTAGGTTTATTAATTGAACGAAGCATATTTTTTTCAAGAAGGAAATTATAAAAACTTTTAATCTTGAGAAATTTATTATAACTAAGCAAATCAATGTTATAATCACCTGCAAGAAGTTTGTCTAGTTTATTCAGCATGCTTTTAAAAGAACGAGTGAACTGTGTCGGTGTCCAGAAAATTGCCCCCTGGACAATTGTCCCAGTTACACCTATTCATATAAATAAATTAAAATAAAGAAAAACAGTAAAGTGTATATATAATTTTTTCAATCTTCCAACAAAAAGAGTGTATAATAATTTCCAATATATATAAGCTTTTTCATGTTTCAAAACACAACGAATTGGTGTACAATATATTAGAATAATAATATTCAACGATACTTGGTGAAGCCAAAACTTAGCACATTAACTAAAATCCCAAGTTGTGTGCGTTTCTACGCAAATAATCAAGAGTTTGGTGATTGGGAAGTTGTGAACGATTCTCACGATTCTAGTATCGCAGTCGCATCGAGTCTCCTCTGATGGGGAAAATGAAGCCCCCCCCCCGCCCCCACCAAGATGCTGCATTATCGATACTTGAATACTTGAATAATAGATTCCTCTTTTTGTAAAATAGCAATGAATTTCCAAAAATTTGGACCTTGGAATGCTCTGTGCCAGCCTTTTACGCTATTGTTGGTTCTCAGTAACTCGTCGTTGCTTCTGTGAAACATGTTCCAAAGACCGATACTGAACATGGGTGGCCGGCGCGGAGCATTCCGTCTAAATCTACCTATGTAAGTGTCTTCAAAGTACTATAACAAATCGTTGACATCGCCGTTGTAAAGGTTCATGATTCCAAAACACAAATCATCAAACCCGCTTATAAGATCGTTCGGAGGAAGAAACGCCACTGCTGAAATCATCTGAAGATGAAGTGCAAATTATCGTTCATTGTTATACCGAACTTGCATAACCAAACCTTAAACATGCTTACATATTTTCGCAGAATGTTGATAAAAACATCGCTTTGTTTCGACATTAGGGTTTTCATCATTAATTGCGCCGATAACACTCTTTTCAAAATCTACAAAAATGTCATTTTGTGCATTGGTACGACTAAAGACTTCTGTGGAAAACCTCGTGTAAGTGTTTTCAGTCTTATTTGGTAGCAGGGAGAAAATACACGGATTGGGTGTGTACACGGATAAACTCTGCCTTCTTGTTGGGCGTGTATAGTGTACAGTTGAAAGAATAATTCAGGGCATACCTTAAAAGTTCCATTTGCATACCAGAGTTGTGAGTTTGATAAGAGCCATTATAACATGATAATGATAACATTGATAACCATTTGGCGACGCAAAAATAAAGATTCTCTTTAAATCACCAACTCCACTGTCAAAAAACAAAAAAAGACCACCATTCGTCGTTAATTGAAATTCATTTGGAAGTAGTGGTATTGCAATACGTTTGACAGGTAAAGGTGGAGAGTTCCTGTCTTCACGAGTACGACGTACATTTTGTCGAAGGTTTCCCATTAATGGTAGATTAACAGCAGCATCTTCGGGGATGTTGGCTACCTCTGCTCTAATAATTTGCTGACTTGTGCCCATAGTATCCTTCGCTCTTCGTTTTAAGTTGTATTTTATGGAGGGTGCGTATGTTTGTAAGTTTGTGCTATCATCTGTAAATGTAAACTTTACTCGGGCTTTTCACTATCCGCTTCTTCTCAAAACACATTCCCATGACAACATATCATCTGCTAAATTCTTCTGGAAAACATAAATAAGACCATTCTTCATAAATTTCTTCTACTTTTTTCAGTATTGGTAAATTCCATTTGACTGTGTTGTTCTTAAAAAGGTCAGAGACTCTACTGGCGAAAACAAAAGTTCATTTCCTTAATCTGCAGGTTTTTAATATTTTTGGTTTACTGGTAGCCTTGGATATGCGTTAAATAAAATAGTAAATCAATCCTCCATGCGACATCAGTCAGAAATACATATTTACAATACAGAACTAAATACTTTTTTTTAATAAGTTAACTTAAGATTTTATTTTCTTCCATAACTTCTTTCGAAAGTTAATTAATTGATTGAAATTGAAAATTTTTATTGATTTTTTTAAAGAGGAAATTCGTCTGGGAGTGGGGAGGGGATGCAATTGTCTGATGGGGGAAATTGTTCGGGGGCTATACTATTGTATAGAAATACAATAAAACACTTACAAGACGCAGCAAGACTGATCATTACCATCATTACGTTAACTCAAAAAATAAAAATAATCTGAAAATAACATGGTAAGTTATAAAACAAATAATTAATTTAAATGACAATAACTCTTCATTTTGTCTTACTGTTTAAAAAATGGAAAAACATTATAAGAAATACATGCTGGAATGAGTTTAATGAATTCTTTTCTTCTATTGGCAAATAACCGGAGACAAAAATTAACAAAAGCGAACTCAAGATATAATGATTACATCGTAATGAAAAAAGTATGTTTATTATACCAACTTCTGAAATAGAGGTAAAAACCCTTATTCATAATCTAAATTCTCACAACAGTGTTTATCCTAACAGTACCCAACAAAATTAGTTAAATATATAGCTAATATTGTAGCTAATCCCATCTGTGCCCCCCTTTGTTTTTCTTTTTTTTTATACAAACACAACTTACAAAATATCGAGAAAACGAAGACAAGACTCTTCGCCCCTTACCCTAGCAAATATAAACTTACTAGTAAGGGACTGCAAACAGACAAAATAAAATTGAAAAACACAAAAATAATATCAAGTGAGCACTATGTGGAGCCGTGTATAAATTTACAAAAGGGGGATGTCAAATCTTTCCGACGATTTAATAAAAACAAGCACATTTCAGTATAGAGGAATTAGTCTCTGAACAATAGGAAGCATCACCGTATAACAAGAGTTTAACTATTTTATTGTCTGAAGAATTTGTCAATTATCAAATTTCAATAACATTGTCAAGAAGTGCTTTGCGGATATAAGTTTAAAATGAACAGTGTAAAAGGTAGTGACAAGTAGATTCATTCTCTAAACTGCAACTACAAAGTGGAACTAAGGTATCGAGAAAATTATGACCATACTTATGTTTCCTTAAGTGACTCAAATTAACACGAAAGCGTGTTAGTAATTTTATGCCTATTTGGTCGAAAATATTAAAAATTAGACAATCATTTAGTCGGTACATTTTCACAAGGGTATTTTTGAATATTGAGACGGACTCCGAGTTTCACAAACCAGAGCTTAATTGATTCCATTCTTTAATAAAAAAGGGGAAAAAAAGTACTGTACCATGGATATATTTAGTAAGCGAAAATTTTTCAGTATATAATTTATCACATAGAGGATTTCGTGATCTCTGTTTATTGGGAAATAAATCAGACAGATATTTACGATACCTTCGCCTATCACTATGTGTTTCAAGACTAAATTATTTGTATAGTTGTATAGACGATTTTTGCTATTACCTTTAATGGTTTTTTTTAATAGCTAAGGCAGCATTCTACTGGACAGATTCAATCCTCCTACAAAAAGACGCTCTTTGTGGCTGATCATATATTGGATTGTAGTAGTCAAGATGTGGTAGTCGTATATATGACCTATACATGGTTAATAAATTATTGCGTGGCAAGTAACAATGCAGTCTTTTAAAACTGATACCTTTCATTGCCTTTGATATCTTCTCATTTACATGTTGATTAAATTTAAGCTGTTTATCCAGTCTTAAACCTAGATGCTTTTGCATTGACTCGACTGGGATTTGGTTAAAATATAAAGTCAGATGTATAACCGTCTGTTTCTTACGGGAAAAGAATCTCAATGACCTGTTTATTAGGGTCAGGATTGAATGAAATTCTGCATTGATAATGGCAAGGTCTTTATTCAAATCTTCAGAAGATTTATTAACGTCAAAAACAATGGAAAAAATTGATGTATCATCATCAAATAATTTGGATACTGAAACTAAGTTGTCAGCAAGGTCGTTTATGTAAATTAAGAATAATAAGGGGCCAAGAACAGGGCCTTGTGGAACACCAGCATTAATATTTACCCAATCAGACAATTAACCATTTAGCAAAACTCTTTGTTGACGATTACATAAGTAATTTTCCAAAATTGAATAGACTTTTCCATCAATGTATTGTATTTCAGTTTATACATTAAACTTTTATGGGCTTTTATGGGCAGAAGGGATATTGGTCTATAGTTGTTAACAGAGTTTTTAGACTGTTTTTTGTGAACAGGTGTAGTATTCTCTTTTTTCCATAACTCATGGAAATTACCATTAAAATCGCCCACAATAAAGACATCGGGTTTTCCAAAGCTATGTTGGAGCAGGTCTGATCAAGTTTAGAAATAAAATTACTAAGGTCATCTTCCGTTTGTGATGGGGATCAATAAAAACAAATTACCAACAAGACATTCACTGGTAAGAGCTAAGTGTGTTCTATTAACAAAGGGCAAATGCTTTCTGTAAAACATAAACAATATATGACCTTATAAATTTGGATTTAGGAACAAAAATTCAATAAATTACGCTCTTTTAAAAATATCTGAATAATTTAAAAAGATCGATTAAAATGATATAGCATGTGATGTATTCATTGGCTTTCAAAAGGCTTTGGATATTGCGAAGCATGATATCTTACTAAAATAGTTGTCACGTTATGGAGCTATTTAAGTAATAGGAAAAAATATGCATTAATCAATGGAAATTTATTTAACTAAGAGTTAATTGTACATGGTGTTCCTCAAGGATCTGTATTAGATCATCCTCTATTCTTAAATTTTAATAATGATTTAAACCTGGCTCTTGCTCATGCTACAGCCTATAATTTTGCTAAAACAATCTGTCGAAAAAATGTCCAAAAGATAAACCTAAAGTTGAATATACAAGGGCGGTGTATCAATTTTTTTAACTGCATGTGGTATTTTTTTCAATTAATAAGGTGTCCCAATGGCGTATAAGTCTCATAATATATTTTATAATATTATAATATAACGCAGCAAAAGCATGTTAAGTTCATGACGATAACTCAAAAAAAAAACTAGTTTCTGAAAAAAAGAAAAGAAACAAACTAAAACGCATTGTATTCAACTTCATTCTAAATAAACATAAATATAATAATACTTTTGATTTACTGTCTGACTTAAACTTCTGTGGAATGATTTATTTCATTTGTTATTATTAAATTATTGTTGTTATTATTTGTTTTATTATTATTATTGTCATTATTATTTGTTGTGTTATTATCATTAGTGGTATTAAAATTATTATATATTAAGAAAATATTTATATTTAGAATATTATATTTAGAACGTTTTTGTTATTTGGTGTCCTGTTTTTTGCTGTGGTCTCCTTGTTGTTAGAATATTTTCTCAAAAAAAAAAACAAACAGTTACAGATTGGCTACAGTGTTTATGCGCTTGGAAACTGTTCTTTTTATGTGGTTCCGTTGTTAACAAAGAAAATACGTTGGTTTTCACGCTACTGTAGCACATAGCTTATGTCTTTCAAATAATTATATAATAATTTAAAAAATAGAAAATAAACATAATGCAAGTCCAATAAAATTTTGTCACCTTGCAAAATTGGAAGTTAGATCTTAAAACTGTTTGACCTGTGGTAATAGCGCTGGAAATGAAGGGTTCCGTAATCTTGGTTTAAAAGGAATAGTAACATTTTTGACTGCTCTTGAAGTATTGTCGAAAGCAAAAAATAGAAAATAAAGATAATGCAAGTCCAATAAAACTTTGTCAGCTTGCAAAATTGGAAGTTAGATCTTAAAACTGTTTGACCTGTGGTAATAGCGCCGGAAATGAAGGGTTCCGTAATCTTGGTTTAAAAGAAATAGAAACATTTTGACTGCTCTTGAAGTATTGTCGAAGGTAAAAAAGATGCTTATTTTTCTCAGGCAAGAAGATCCATGTGTTCCTGTAGTAAATTTATCATATGGCAAAGCAAATCGAATGGAAAGTTCCTGCATTACAAGATGCAACTGTTAGACTAGGGGGATTCCACAAAGCCAAAAATTTTATGAGTGTAATTGGAAAAAGAATGTTATCAACTGGCTTTGCTGAAATTTTAGAAGAATCAAATGTGTAGGTGCTAAACAGATCAAAGGTAGGTATTCTCTGATTTAACATGGGTGTACTGGTGGTGACATAAATCCAAGCAATTAATATTTCTGAAAATAGAAGAAACCCTATACTCAACAGGTATTTAAGGTTAGATATACTTAAGAAGATCCACTACGGGGAAAAATTTTCTGTCATCAAAAGGTCCCTTTATATGGAACAGCTTTTTTAATGAAATAAAATCATTCACATATAGCGTTTTTAAAAATAAAATCAACGAAACGTTTTTTAGCTCTCTATATATAGTTCATAGACCTAACAAATATAGACTATAATAATGTAAAAAACATGAGGAAGCAGGTAATAAGACGCTTGTTTACGCCAAAAACTTAAAGACAAGGTACTAGTTAGAGAGAATCATCATCTCATCTCCTGACACAGATGTGGCTGTGATATCATGTTATCAATATGTTACTAATCTATTACACATTTCACAGACGATACATTACTATCCATGAAATAACAGGTGCTCTTGGGATATTGCTGTGCAAGCTACTACCGCATTCCACGCAATTATTGGGTGCGATTCTGTGATTAATTAAGCAGTTTTTTGGAATTGGAAAGAAGTCATTCCAAGTATTGAAAGCTAGTTATGATATTGATATAGATATTGCGTCTACTCGAATTCATGTTGAGCGGTGCATTGTCAAAGTACGGAGTTGGAACAATTTAACTTAAGTTTGGCTAATAAATAGAATCGACATGATTTCTTCAACATGGAAAATTATTTGCCATATTGTGAACATAACGATACCTCCGATTGGACCAAACGATAACAAATATTTTAAAATATTTTTTAATGAAAAATTATTTACATTAGTAAAAAAAAATCAGTTATAAATTTGTTAAATGGAAGTAAAAATATAAAAAACAATGCTGTCGGCAAACTCAATAATTTTTACAACCACACAGTTCTTGGTAAATAATCTAAATTGTTTCAAGCTCCCAAATGTTAGCTCCTTTCCAAGAATAAATTAACTAAATTTACAGCGAAATTATATCGGGATTGCAGACGATGTCCTTGAATAATTTCTTGATACATATATTTGGAGTATCCGTAGGAATGCACTAAGGCGAGCACGTTATTTATAATAGAATTTTGGAGCATGTTCAACCGTAGCGACCAAGAACTTACACATACCAATAATAACAATGAAGGGTGGCTCGATGATTTTCAAGCTAATATATCATCTTCCCACCTTTTACTTTCTAGATTTTTTGAAAAAAGTGGAAAGCATTGTTCGTATGTGAATTCTGCAAAAATCAAGGAGGACATGTACCGCCACTCCACGAAGGCGTTATGTTGATTGCAATCAACAATAATAATAACAATAATCCGAATCACTGAAAACTATCAAAATCGGCAAATAGAAGATTATTTGGGTGCTGTTGATCGCAACTTATGTTTTTCATCTTAGATTTTAAGATTTATAAAACAAACATGATTTTTTTTTTGTTACAATGTTGTATTTCTTCTTTTTCCAAGTATAATTATTACAACAGTTGATTTAAAAACATATGATAATACATTGTTTTAATTGGTTGGTTCATTTTACCATAAATAGTTTTCTGTTTTTCTAAACTCCATTCCCTAATCATTTAATTTCTTCAAGAGATAAAAAAATGGACCACTTATATCAAACAAACAAAAAAACACCTGTTGTCTATTCAAAATTGTCATGTATCAACTGTTATTTTGTCATAAAAAGCATAATCCTGTTTTGTTATAATAATTCCAAGCTAAACAGCCTCCTGTTTCTTAATTTAATCACTTTAAAACCTAGATACAACACCTTTTTTCGTATTTTTATCATTTTAAATTTTAACTCTGTTGTTGCAGTATTATATGTATTTATTAACACGATTTTATTTAACATTAATTAGACTAGATCTTGTCCAGTATACTTATATACTTTTTTAACGTGTAGTTCGTCGGGAAACGAGTTGAAATAATATATACGACTTTCTAGTCAAAACAGCTAGATGATTACAACGACATTTGGACTACTGTAGTTTTGTTTAAGGGGAAGCTGTAACTGGAGGTTTGAAAAATAATGCTATGGTTACAATTAAATTATATTTCTTAATTTATAAAAAACACAAAGCCATTACAAAGTAAATGTTTTTAAGATCAATGTTTTTGAATTGGACTTCCCATTGCCACAACTTCTCTTCTTACAAATATGGTCGATAAAAATCGAAGAATACTTCACCTTGACTTTTATTAACCATATTTGCATGAATGTGCAGACGACGATCGGAGATCTTCATTGAAAGATACCCAGAGAGAGATTTCAATAAATTTTCATAAAGGTTTTCTTGTGTTAAAAATTTGCTAAAAAGAAGGAAAAGATCAAGATAATTGAGAGAAAATATTGTTGGCAGTTCATCGGATGGGAATTCGTCGGATGGGAATTTCCACGGTGGGAGTTTTCTGGCTGGGATTTACCGGGTGTGAGTTTCCAGGTAGGAGTTTTCCGAACACTAAAAACGAAATCTAAATATCGTTAAGAACTATAAATCAGCAAAGATAAAAATAGGAACATAAGCAAATTCAATTTTACACCATATTAGCATTTTTTGCTCTCAAAATATATAACAAATATGTTCTTTTCTTCGACAACAACAACTCTTTTTGTTTCGTTTGCATTTGTGGATATCGCATATCTCTTTTTTCCACTTTTTTAGTTTTTGTGGAACGATTTTTACATCCACTAACAACACAAGATAATGAGGTAGCCATTCAATACAATAATATAATATATATTATAAAGAAAACAAACAGAAACAGAAAAAAAGCTTTGAAAAATTCTTCTTTGTTTATCTAGCTTATATCTATATTTGCGTGTTACTACCTATAACGGAATCATGTTGGAGCACACTAAATCAAT
>JAUZNK010089324.1:0-12604 GCA_035046665.1 Euphysa ruthae | reverse complement strand
TTTAATGCATAAACTTAATCTGTGTTTTTTATGTGTGTAAATTGTGCGTGTGTGCTGTGTTGTCCTTTATAATTAATATTTTGTTTTGAGAATTCTTTCATTTTATGTCAAATCATGTAAATTTTTCTTTATTTTCTTCATGTACTATATATTTGCTCTCTGCTCCCTGTCCTCCCTCCCGTTTTCAAAACATGTTTATTCTCACATGCAAAACGCACTGTCTAATTTAATACCAAACATCCCATTACATAATTACTCACAACAAGGGTCATCACCAGATTAGCCTGCTATGTTGATGATCCTAATCTCCACACATTAATTCCTAGTATAAATGAAAGCCATTATATATTACTAATTAATATTTTTTTTTTTTTTTTTTTTTTATAGTCTCATTTTTAATTTTATTTATCCACTTATAGAGATTAAAATGTTTTACTATACATAATAAGTTTCTCTACAGTCTGATAGTTTCACCATCATCTGATATGAGCAATTCATGGCATGAATCTTGAAAATTCCATTGATGGGGATGGTGCGTTGGGAAGGGTTCTTCACAGTAATCTTTTTATCAACCTTGCTTTGTGAAATAATATGTATAAATTATAATATACACATCCCACATTTCATGAGTTGTTGGAACAAATTTAGCTGCTTCCTCTTTCGCATCTTGCACAATAATGCGGCCAGTCCCTTTATTCATGGTTTTTAGTATGAAAATAGAGTTGCATGTGAAAATACAGTTGCCACCAACTAGATATATCCACCACCCCATTTCCATGAAAAGTGGCAAAATATATACTTCCATGTGAAGGGTTTGTTGTACTATTCAGCAAGACATGTTAATATTTCAACACAATATTTATTTTAAATCTGTCCAAATTTTTTCCTCCCATGTCATTAATTTTATCTTTCATAATATTCGAATAAGTGCTCAACTAAGAGCAGAATGGTGTTTCTATTATTATGCTTAGAATCAAATAAGAAAAGTTTTTTTTTACCATCAAAAAGCATGCATTAAGAAGATTTGCTTTGACTTTTTCTTTATTTTGCAACTCGCACACCCACACACACAAATGTATATTAATAGCTATTCTTTGTCTGATTAGTCATTTCCATATCACCAAAATCACTTCTGTTACTTTACAAGCTTTCCAACGATGCCCATGTGGCTTTGTAAAATTTCCTTCCTTTTTCAAACAAACTTCTTTGACAAGCACAAATGAAATGAAATTATTATTATTATTATTGTTGTTATTATTATTATTTTTATTATTATTATTATTATTGTTGTTGAATGAAGTTTGAAACATAAACATAATCGATAACATGATTGCAAATCAAGCTAGAAATAGTTTTGTGACAATTACTTGGGTTCTAAATGTGCGGCAATCATGAAATTTGAATCAGTGATAGATCTTAGTAAAAATTTTCATTTGGTCACATGGTTAGTAATTTACAAGGTTTATTTGGTTATGTGTGTGACATATTATTTATCTTAAAATATTTTTAAGTGACTTTGACCAAGGAGTATTTTGACTTATGCTTATCAAAGCTTTAAAGAGAAAACAAGTATACAGGCATTTAGTTCAAGGGATCTAAGCTGTAAAATATCTGACGATGTAAAAATAGGTATTATAAATGAAGAAACTTGCTCAAATATCTGATAATTCATATTTTCGCTTCAGGAGAAAATAAACATGAAATTAAAATTCCCAAGAATTTGACACTTTGTCTAAATTTTATTTTGTTAATATCTTTTTAGTATATAGTATAGTTTATAGTATAGTTTTGACGATTTTATTGTTACTAAAGACAAATCAAAAATAAAAATTTTCATCTTGAAGTCAATTATTTAATAATTATATCACTAAAATTAAATAGCAAAACCTTGCTGTCAAAATTGATCTAAGTTACGATCTGCTTTTTATCATAGGAAAAAAATTTTTGGCTTCTTAATATTTCAGTTGAGTAAACAAAAAGTTAAGTAAATAAAAAGAGCATATATTTTAAAGATTAAAACGAATATATAACAAAGATCCAAAAAAAAAAAAAAAAAAAAAAAAAAAAACAATATAGCAAGTTATCTAGTAGGTCATCTACAAATTAAAATTAAATTTTATAAAAATCCAAGAGTAGCAGTGATTTTATCAGAAAAAGCACATAAATTTAACAATCTAACTAATGGTAATACTTTCCTTGAAATAATTAAGTTATAAATAAAAATAATTAAGCTTAGTAATTTCTGACTTGTGCACATGGTAAAAGGGCTTTTAAAAATTTTTTTTTTTACTCTTCTTCTTCTTATACAGTTTTATGTCCATTTTTCATGCTAGCATGGGTTAGATGGGGTTATTTATGGCGCTTTTCCATAATCTATCCTGTGCCAATGCACTTCGAATCCTTTTCTGCTTAAAATCATTTTTAACAACCTGTTCCCACGTCCTCTTGGTCTACCCTTTCCGCGGTTTCCATCTATGTTTATTCCTTTCGATTTCTTAACCTATTTATCATTATCCATTTTCTCCAAATTGCCAAACCACCTTAATCTACTTTTTTAAAATACTACTCAAACACTTTCTAGAGCACATCTTTTACATAGCTCGTGAGAAGATTTCCTATCCTTCAATGTCACCTTATATATCCATCTTGCCATCATATCTTTTCTCTCTGATCTGCTCAGGTAACTTTCCTTAGCTGTCCAAGTCTCACCACTGTAGACCATGGCGCTTCTTACACAAGCATTATAGAGTCGACCTTTTGCCCGTAGTGAGAGTGCTTTAGCGGTTAACAAAGGTAAAAGTTCTCTACACTTTTTCTAACCACATTTTATCCTGGCAACACAACTTTTCTCTGCACCACCACCTGCACTAATCATGTCTCCTAGAAAACAAAACTTGTTGGTCATCTCCAGAAATCATTACCTACAACCATTGGATCAATTGGTTGTTTACCAGGTAAAACAACATCTGCAGAATATACTCTTCATTTTTAATCCTGTATACCAGTTATTACAATATCCTGGTTTACCCTATTAATCTGCATATCAATTTTAAAAATCTCATTCCTTTCATCATCACTGAAGAGAATTTTTTCAATACATAGCATAGCTTGGTTTGTCCATCATGATGACTTATTAATATTTATTCCGGGCTTTGTGTATTTAGATAAGATTCAAATTTTAGTGCTAACAAGAATCATGTAGGAACTTTTTTTATTTGAATACTAATGTTCTAGACCAAAAATCAACTCTTTAAAATTTAACTGTGTTAAAATAGTTTAAAGAATTTTTATTAACATTATGAGAAAAAAAAAATTATTTTGAAATTTTTTTAATTCAAGATGGCTGAAATGCTAAAAAAATCTGATTATTTTCTAGCTTTGCATAAGATTTAAAAAGAATTAGAAAGTAATTTCTTGAGAAAAACTTGGAAATTCTGACCTTATTTTACTTGTTGAGGTCTCTCTGCTTGGGGTTCAATAAAATTTTCATAATGACTGATATGCAAAAATAGTTTGAAATAATATACTCTATAATCAGAAATAATTTCAAAAGAACCTAATAAAAATTTCTTGAGAATCTTAAAACGAATTTTTCAGACAAAATCTGATTTGTTTAGGGACCTGGGCATAAAAAATAAGTCAAAGTCATAGTCTAGCCATAAAGTTGAAAAGTTAACCTGATGGACATGTAGTGAAAAATTAAATAAAAAGCATTATCAGGCTCAGTACCAAAAAAAGTTTTTAAAGAAATCAAAATGTTTTGCTTCTTCTTATGATACCATAGCATCTTATATAATTTAAGAAAAATCTAATTAAAGGTATTGGAGAAAAATAGATATATACAGTGAAGAGGGGATGCAACAAGTAAAGGATATATTCTTCTTTAATAGTATTCTTGTCAAGTACTGTTTGTGTAGTGTTTTTTGTTTCAAAATTACATATTTAATGACGATTTTACATTGATATTTTAATGATCACATTTAACTTCTCAAGCTCTTCTAAAAGTTGATGACTAGAACTCTCCAATATGTTGCAGATTTTATGTCTCATTTGTGTTCTCTGCGACTGGTTTAGCTTTTGAGCTGACTTTCTCAACTGTAACAAGTAGAGTGTGTGCTAGGTAGAATCTGGTCCATAGTGGTATCGAAAAAATGTTATATGCCATGGCTTAGAATGTTATACATGCAATGATAGGTGCAAAATTAGCCTGAGAAGTCATGTAAAAACCCGAACTGAAAAAATCAATTGAAAAAAGATGTTGTAGGCTAAAGGGCTTCTCGCAACAAAATTGTTTACTGAGGGAGAGCAGATTTTTAAAAGTTTTCTTAACACTAAGAACAACTGGCACTAATTTTAAATCTTGTACATTTCTTCTAAAAAACCCTTGTTTAAAATTTATTAAAAATTTTTTTTCTTTTTTAGAGTTGTTAAAAATTGGTCTCAAAACTGCTGCAGCTTCTCTGAAACCCTAAAGTGAGGACCCGCTAAGTTCACACGCCATAAATTATAATTATTTTAAGGATTTTCAGGGTTAATGGTGGAAAATTAATTATGGACATTTTTTTTTTCAGCTGGTTATTGAGTCAAGGAGGCAATAATGTTCCAATCATTTTTAGATTCCCCAATCTGCTATATTTTTTTTTTTTTTTTTTTTTTTGATTTTTGCTGGAACTTAAATTTTAAAGAATGAAAAAAAATATTGTAGATATTCTCAGAAATCTAGATAATTCAAGGCAGAAATTAATATTTTCGTGTTTCCCTGCCATTTTATATTTTTTTGTTTGCTAGGGTGCTACAGTTTTTGTAAAGCTATAAAAGTGGCATTAGTTGAAAAACCGCAAAACTGCTGTTGCACCCTTAAACCTAAAAATAGTTATAAGAAAACCCTGCATTATCCAAACTTTTAAGAAAGCTGCATATATTTTCTTTTAAAAAAAAAAAGGTATTGTTGGCTATTAATTTAGCAATTGAAGTTCAGTTTTTGTGTTTTTGTTAAATTGAGAAATGATTGATGAATCAAAATTTTGTATAAATTTCTTTTTCAATGTGTATCAAGCTTAAAAATCAATGTAACTCCATTTGGTTTAAAAATTTTGCTGGTTTAATTTTTATGATATATTTTTCCAATATTTTTACAGAGAGTTAGAGTATTTTAGCTAAATTTTTGCTTTTTTAGATATGAAGAAGCTTAACTCAGAAGTATTGTCTAAATTTTGGTTTACCTATCGAAAAAACTTCAATCCAATAGGTGAGGAATATTTACATATATTTATATATAAAATACGCCAACTCTTACCTTCCGTACTTGAGAATTACTAGACAGCGTACGGCTATGTACGTGTCAAATAAAATATTGAATAAACAGTAAAATCAAATCACATGTGTGATTCGTCAAACAGCATACAGTCTGTTTTTAGAAAAATATATTTTTCAGTTATCAGAGTGTACTCTATCATCTATAATCATCTATAACAGCCAAAAAAACAAAAAAAAAAAAAATATCATATATGATTAAACTGAAGTTTAAACTGATTGGCTAAATAACGAAATGGGTTTTCTATTTTGATTTATTGAATTCATTGTGGGATTTTCCTTGCTGTAGTTGTTTAAAATACGCAAATGTCATAGGTTTTTATAATTTGAAAGAAGCAATAGAACACTATATAAATTTGATATATTTTTTATGTGATCATACCATTATGCAATAATTTTATGTTGTGCACGTGTGTATGTTTCTGACAATCATGGCATGTTTTTTATAGACGCTAATGCATATTCTGTAAGCAAAAAGATTAATATTCTTTTATTTATGCTAACGCATTCTGTAAATGAAGAGATTCAATAAAAATAATAATGTTCTTAAGCAACATTTTCCTAAAATTCTTTGGCAGCCCGAGCGGGCGACTAACATTGCAAAATGGTCATTCATATTAGTAGCCCGTTGAGATTATTAGCCGTCCTACACTGCGATGAGTAAAGAACATATTAAATTCCTTTAAATTTATAATGGTCTCATATCAATGCTTTTGTTTGCAGCTACTTTTTGTCATCAGTTTTTTCTGAAAACAGAAATGTAATAGATATCATCTACTATAACTCGTAAAAATTATGATTTTCTTATGTGGAAAATCTAGGGCAGCGTACAGGCATGTACGCCAAATAACTTTTGATTTTTTAACCCCTGTCTTTTTGATAGAGTACAATTACCAAATACATTCATAATAAATAAACTCAAAAAATCAATTTGTACAATATTTTTTTAAAAAGTTGCATGATTTAAAGTATATTTATTTTGATGTTGTGATGTCTTCAAGGAAAAATATCTTGCTGCTTTGACGGAAACCACTCAAATTTGACTGAGAATAATATCACTTGATTTTTTTTCCAGAAACCCTGATTTTTTAGAATTTTTTATATTTGAAAACAAAAATTCTTATAATTTTTTATTTATTTTGTTGGTTATTTTGAAGACAATTTATAGAAAATTTTATTGATAAAGTAAGGTAAAGTGATAAAGTAAGGTAAAGTGATAAAGGAAAATTTGAATTTGAGGATATTTTTTATATATGCTAATACTCAACCATATATTAGTAATTAATAATTATATTTATTTTACAAGAACTAGTAGAATTGGCTTCAAATTTATCTATCTTTTATTTCTGGTGGTTTTAAGCATTAAGATTTTTAATTCATGAAATTCATTCCTATGAAATTCTGAAAAATTTAAGCCTATAATTGTCCCAATATTTTTCAAATGGATCTAGCTTGAAATATAGCCTGAAAATCTTGACATTTTATTTTATGCTTGATATTTTTTCTTGGTTAAAATGCATTTCTCAAACATTTAGAAAATGTGACTATTTAAAATTTTATTTTTATTTTCTCTCAAGACTCAAGACATGCATGTCTCAAATATTTAGAAGATTGTGACAAATTGAACAGCATAAAAGTTTATAAAAAATGTTAAAGCATTGTTTTCAAAGGTGTTAAAACAAGCAAACAGCTGCTAGATGTGATTATTGAATGCCTTAAGCTATCATTTTTATGTATGAATGATTTTATTTGATTGATTGATGAAAAAGGCAACTACAGATTTAAAAAATATAATTTTTAAAATTAAATATCAGTTTGTACATATATATTTGAGAAAAACTTTTTTTCTGGTTATTTGTTTGAAAAACTAGCTAAGCTTAATCATGAAAAATTGATACAGGCGTTAATTTTTGTGGAAATAAATTTGATGTTGTATAAAAAATTAGCAAGGTTAATTTTTTTTTTTTTTTTTTTTTTTTTTTTTAAGTTTCTTCTTGCAAAGCTAGAAGCTACTAGAAAGCTAAAGAACAGTTAAAACTCCAACTTTACTGGACAAAAATGCTACTCAAACTCTGAGTGGACGATACCCTGATTTAAAACCAAAACCATATGGTTGGGAGTCAGGTGCTCTACCGACTGAACTACAAAAGCTGAAATATTCATACTTAAAATATTGGTTTATCAATCTTGAAAACATGGCATTTGATTAGATATTCATGCCAGGACATTCCATAGTCAAATTTATTGTAACTTCTTTTAAAATTGTGTTAATTACCAACTTAATTTAAGTCTTGTCGCAGTTTAGGTGCTTATAATGGATAGCAATGAAAGCCTCGCAGAGAATCCAATTAGGATTAGGAGTCATTGGTTTGGCCCTAAGATCAAAATACAAAAGCTTTATTGAATTATATTTCTTTTTAAAGGAGGTACTGGTCCAATGTCAGATGCTGGGTGGGGGTGCATGCTACGTTGTGGACAAATGATGTTAGCACAAGCCTTACTATGTAGACATCTTGGAAGAGGTAAGTTTTTTGCTTTGGACTCAATTTACTTTTGTTTACATTATGTCACTTCTAAGAATGATAAAAGGGATTTTTTCAAAATTTTTAAAGGGGTCTAAAAGTATATTTTGTTTTATGACATTATGGCTTAATGAATTTTGGACCTTAAAAGTTTATTAATTTTTAGTCAATGATCATGAATAATCAGGTTGTTGTTCTCTGTGAGATTATACTATTAAACCAAATAAATATTCAATACAAAACAATAGAAATTTAATAGAGCCAGCAGTAGAAAACAAACTTAGCTAGTTTAATATTGCATATCAATGGCCCCCATGTGAGGAACGAACTTACAAAATCTAGCCTACTTTAAATTGTGATCGTTTACAACTTTTCAAAGTCTTTCTGAAAAAAGACATTAAATCTTTTAAAAACTTACTGCAACATTTTTAGATTTTGATATAATCTGCTTTTCCAAAAGTTTTATACTTCTTCTTTTGAAGTTTTTTTTTAAGTTTAAAAATTAACTAACGCATGAGTAACCAAAATATTGATAAGAGCTGCAAGATTTTCTGCGAGATTTCAATGTCAAAGATAAATATATTTTTTTTAAAGTATGTAACACAACATTGTAAAATTCTTTAGTCAGAAAATATGACAAACATCAAAAACAGCAACAGATTTCACGAAAATTTCTTGAAGTTATACTTATTTATATTTGAGCACTGTTAAGCTGTTTTGGACAATGAAGCTGCTATATATTCAATGATGTTTATTCATTCGTCTGCCCATCCATCCATCCTTCTGTCCATGCTAGATCTTAATATATATATTCATTGCTTCTTCTTTTTTTTTTAATCTGTTCCTTTATACAAGGCTGAAAGACAGAAGTTTAAAACAAGAGATAAGAGATATATTGGTTGGTATTAATTTTAAAGGATTGGAGATCTTAATATGAAGGAAAACACCCAGAAGGCAGAGAGTTCCACAAATGAGCAGTACTTGGAAAAAGCTTGATTAATAAAAATTTCATTAAAATTTAGGTATCTTTACCATATAAGGATGAGTAGCAGATGAAATCCTTGTAGTCCTTGAGAAAATCTTAAATGAAGGTGAACTCCTCAAATCATCAGAACAGTGTCCATGGAAGTCCCTAAAGACAAAGATTTTAGCAGGTAGGTGAGTTATGAGAGCCTTGTCAATATTTTCAGATATGGAGTTAATCACATTGTAGGGCTGCCGTGTAAGGAGAACAGTATAAAAAGAAAAGATAACTGGTTGGCTGTAGAAGAGATAGATGTAATCAAATGTAGGATTCATCAGGTTTTTCAAGAGAGATTTCCTGAGCTTCAGCCAGATCGTTACGGAAAAATATGCCAAGACTATTTATGTGAAAGACAGATCCTTGCGATTGATAAGAAGGTAACCAGGTACATTAAAGTCAAACAAACTTATGGAAGGATAAAAATTTTTTTCAAGATGTCAGGTGATGAACTAATGAGAAAAGATTCACCTGCTCAAGAATGTTGGTGAACGAAAGAGATACAGGTTTGGGTGATGTTTCACAGTCTGATTTAGGTCTAATATACTATCAAAATTTATTATCAAAATATAACATTGGGTTTAAAAGAAGTCTTACTTCTTTGTTTGAATAACTTGTACAGAAAGTCAGCTCAGTCTATTATTTTGGCTATCAGTTAAGAACCTTTTGCTTTAGCAAAAACAGTGCTGTGGTTTCAGAAAAGCGAGCCGTTACAGATTTCTGAGTCACACTCCAAGCTCAACTTGGCACAAAAACTGCAATGCCATTTCAAAACTGCTAACGGAGAAGCCTCTTTAAGTTGCTCGCAAAGAGTGCGGGCTCCTTTCTACCAGTCGATAATGTAGCAATCAGGAAGTTCTTATCTCAATACCCTCAACAGAGACAACTTACAAGCATTAAACTGATATGAGCATCCTATACTCATCAGACAGACAAAGAGAGAAGAAAGACCGGTATTTGTCGCCCTAGAGCTGATATTGCAATGCAGACATCATTATATCAACATCAATAAGTAAAAAGAGGTGCAAAACCGTGCGGTAAACTCTACCTACCCCTAAAAACAATTATTTGTTTGCCAACCAGTGTTTTTATTGAAACACCAACTCTAGGGAGATTGCCACCTAAGGCTGAAAATGTTTTCCTCTCCATGAGGTAATTCTGACCCCACCAGATGCTAACCCAGTATTTTTATTGTCTTGGGGTCTAATGGCTTGAAAATAATAATGGAACATAGTTTACTTTAAAAGTAAACAAAGCAAGTTATCTGATTTTTTAAAAAGACACGGTTCTTCTTTGACAATCAACAAAAGGTAAGCTATCAAAAAGCAAGGAAATAAAAATGAAATAAAGATAAAACTTATCCTTTTGAAATTTGTACCAGCATCTAGTTACAATCCAAATGAAACCAATAAAACACACTTAGTATAAAACTAGAAAATGAAACTACAAAAATGACAAAGTATAGAAATTAGCTTTACATTAAAAAAATCACATTTCAATTGCTTTCAAAAAATAAAAGTTATTTTATCAAAAATAAGATTCTTTAACAGTTGGCAGAATCAGAATTTAATTTCTCGAAAAAATTAGATGCCTTTTTATTTTTTATTATTTTTTTATTATTTTTGAAACAGCCAATATGTAACAAGTAACATGTTATATAAAACACACATAACACACATAGAAGAATTGGAACATAATTTCTTGCAAAAAATAGATATTCTAACAAATCAGCATGAGGGTCAAAAACACTTTTTACATTTTTCTAAATTGAAACGAAAGTAAAATAAAAAAATGATGATGAATTCCAAGAGAAATTAAAAGCATTGAATTTAGACCATATATTAAAATATTGGCCTAAAAATACAAGAGGCTCTGACATATGGCATATGGTCGTTTGAAAAATAGAGTTTTTGTAACATTAGTTACCTTCATGCGAAGGTCTAACAAAGAAAAAAAGCAATGAGATTTGGAGAAAAAGTCAGAAAGGTGGCTCATGGAAGTGGGAATTTTGTCAGAAAAACCAAACCTCACCCTGGGTAAATCCTAATATGCCTACAAATAACGTTAATAAGGAAAATAACATGACAAAGCCAAATTTTTTTTAAATTCTTGTTAGCTTTATGTTGGGGTAAATGAGGAAAAAATAGGCCAAAAATCTGTATTTTTCGATTTTCCTTTCAATGTGCTCATTAAATTTTTTATTTTTTACATGAAATTAAATGCAAAGGTTAAGAAGTGAATTTGTTTCAGGTTTTCTCAAGAATTCTTGTTTTTGTTCTAATCCAGGTGTTAAAAAGACAAAAATCATAATTTTAAAAGTTTTTTTTGAGATCTATTCATCTTTTTGACTTTTGTAGGAAGTTGGATGTAAAAAATAGAAAATAATAATTTCTTCCAGGTTTTCCAGAAATAATTTTTTTTCATGTAGTTAAGGGAAAATGATATGATAGTAATATATTTCTGAAAAAAAAAATATATTGCTACTAATGGTCTAACTCAAAGATAAAATTTATTAAATGTAAAATTTACGATGTCTAATAAGCTCACCAATGTTAATTTTTCCTTCCATAATATTTTTTCTTGGTAATCATTATATAGTTTTTATTAAGGTTTTTTGTGAAACCATCATGGACTGCAGACCTCAAAAATGTCAAAATTGGTTTAAAATATTATCTTTTTAAATTTTTCTCTAGAAAATATTTTGCTAAAATTTGGTAAAATTTTTACATTTAGATTTTTTTTTGTACATATGTGCTGTGCTGATTCTGACAAAATTTTTTGTGATGTTAAAGAATTAAAATTTTATATTTTGGCTTTATTTAAAACTCTATTAAGGCGTGAATTTTGGTTCCTAAATGACTTTGGCAATTTCTCTTAAGGAATTTTTCAATTATGCAAAATTATTAGTTGGAAAATTTATTGTGTATTCCAGGCTGTTTAAAATAAGTTTAAAATTTTTCCAAAAATAAAATTTCATAGTTTTTACCTTTTAATTGTTAATTGTGTTAAAAAATTCACAACAGTAGATTATCAGACAAAAACACTTCAAAAACTTTTGCAGAAAATGCAAAATGTTGCTAGAAAATCATTTTAGTGTGACTTGATTTCAAGAGTTTTATGGGTTTTTTGTTAAAATTGTTTTTCTTTCCAAGAATCTTGCTTGTATTTTAAAGCACAGTCATTTTTTATAAATGGATACAATACTAAATGAAAGAAGTTGTAAAAATTTTTATTTTTAAAACTTAATTTACCAAGATTTACCACGATATTTAATTACTATGCTTATTTTTCTCATTATTATTTAAAGTATTTTTTTTTGACCCATTTTACTGCAATATCTACTTACACTATGTGATTAATAACTATAAAATTTATTTTTTCCACGAAGTACCTAATCGGTTGCTGGCAAAAATTATTTTCAGACTTAATTTAACCACCTGCAGGGCGATTGATAAAAATATTTTATCACTTACCTTGCCTATATTTAAAAATGAAAATGTCAAAATTTTAAAATAACCGATATTTGTTTTATAATTATTAAGAGAACCGGGAGATCCAAACACACATTTAGCTTTTAAGTTACCATGTGGGCACTTCTTGAGGTTTTAGAATATTTTTAAAAATCATGCGTAATTTAATTTTTAGATTGGGATTGGAGAAGTGGGAAAAAAAACAATCCAACATATATGACTGTAAGTATTTCAACCGGAGTTAAATAAAGTTTGGTGTTAATGATTTCAATATATGT
>JAUZNK010089313.1:0-12605 GCA_035046665.1 Euphysa ruthae | reverse complement strand
ATATATAAATTTTCTCTCTGAATTTCTTACACACTCTTTGCAGATGACACAAATCTATTCAAATCAGGAAAAAACATTCAAAATCTTATTCAGGAAATCAACCTTGAATTAGAAAGTTTCACAATGGTTTAAGCAAATAAAATTTTGCTAAGACGAAATATTTTTTATTTCCTTCTGTATATCAATGTAAGAACATACCTATAATAATACCAAACTTTAAATAAATAATAAAAATATAGAGATAGAGTATCAAAGTTTCTAGGGAAAATTTTTCAGTACACACTACAAAGTATCTAAAAATTTAGGCATTCTTTACAAATCTAGACATATAATACCGAAATATATAAGGCAACTTTATTTTTCATTCATTCATAGTCATTTATCTTATGGAAATATAGCATGGGCCAGCACAAATAAAACAAAGCATCTTGCATTACATCGACGTCAAAAACAATCTATTCGTGAAATTTGCCTTAAGGGTAAAACCACCCCAAGTCAACCTCTTTTTGAGGAACTAAATATAATGAACATTTAAGAATTAAATGTTTTTCAAATATCATGTTTTACATTTAAATGCAAAAATGGCAAAGCACCCGAAATATTTCAGCATATTTATACCTTAAAATGTAATCTAATAAACTGCAAACGTCAGTAATAAAAAGAAATTATGAAAAATTCATTGTCATGTACCGCGCTCCGCATCTCTGGAACAATCTTTCAAATTCAATTTCAGACAATGATCTAAGTTTTATTTTTTTTTTAAATTGAAATTAGGAAACATATCAAAGACATTGACGACATCTTTATTTTTTTCTAAGCTCATAATGAAATCATTTAAAATCAATGAAATTTTATTGTTTCTTTTTAAATTTTTTAACTAGTTGACTTAACGGTTCTCGATGATAAGACCCTTAGAGGGTCTTCTGTGAGTTTCTTTGGATTACTTTATAAGTAAAATTAAGGTTTTAAAGTACAGAGCAAAATCTAGGAGATTACAGTTAGAAAAAAAAAAATACCTGTGGCCTTTTTGACATATCTACATTGTCAAGTCAAACTCCTTGGGTTGATAATCATATTTCATTACATAAGGCAAAAAAAAACACGACTCTACAAGAAATATATCAATCAATCAATCAATTATATTTCCGCTCTAACAATTATAATATACAACAATTATTATTTTTTAAATTTTCAAGGTATAATTTATTTATCACTCTAGGGAGGAGTGCACACTATTAGTAAAAGTATACTAGAGGTCAATGTGGCCACCTAGTTAATTTTATGAAAATAATGTAATGTAATAAAAATGAAATGATAAAAAATAAAATAGATAGATAAATAAACTACAGCTAATAATAAAAACAATCATGTTTTTAATGAATTAATTTAAAACAGTTAACACTAACACTTAAACATGATTTATATGACAATACAGTTGACATTCACATACAAAATATACATGACTTTTTTTGTTTTTGTTTTACATTTCATTTCGGAAACGAAACAATCGAATAAGAAAACAATAGATTTTACATTTTATGAATCAGTTTCATAGACTATTCTATAAGTTCTGTAAGTACATATATGCTCAAATAATACATGATGGACGGCTCTCGAAAGAGCCTGCTAGACTTTGTATTTAAACTATACAAGTTTTGTGTTTTCACCGGCTACTAGCTACAACGAACGAAAAGAAGCAGAAGCCTTGTTCCTGATTATAAGAAAATATGGCGCCCACGATATGCATTCCAAAAGAAAAGACTGAAATTCCCAATGTTGCGGAAGCTGACAAACACCCTGACCACCTATAACTTTTAATAATTAAAAAAAATAATAAAAATTACATTGGTAAAGCAGCTTTATTCAATGAATTCTTTTCAGATCACGAGATAATAAAAATTTACCACCTGAACTTCAACTTAGAATTAATACATTTCCAACTCATATAGAATTCTTTGTCACAGATACATCTAAGATCAACCCTAATAACTCATGAGCTTTCAAAACAAGCATGATCCAATTATGCGGCCACAGCATATTACCACCTATAATTTTATTTGCAAAAAATCAATTTCTGATTATTGGGAAAAAATGAAATGTCAACCCTGTTTAAAAAAAAGAATTTAAAAAGGCAATCGAAAGCTACAAACGAATATAGCTTTTGCCTATATCAAGGAAAGTGCTTACAAGAATCATTTACAAGGAAAAATTTATAATAATATTCATGCCCATCTGTAAAAAAATCAACACAAAGACACAAACTTCTTGTAAAAGAAGTGATTTATGTTTGTCTCAAATAATTGCTATTATTTATGAACTTACAAATTGTTTTACTGTTTACTTTTTTGATATCTCATACATAAAATTGGGCACAAAGGCCTTCTACACAAACTGAAATGCTATGGGATAGACAAAAAAGTTTAAAGAATATCACAGCACTTATATCTAATCATCAAAAAAGAGTTATTCTTAATTAGCAGCTATTCTTCTTGTTTAGATACTAATTACAAATTATAAATTATTTAAATATGCATAAATGATCTTTATCGAGCGTAATTTATCTGTGGTAAAACACCAATTAAAAAAACTGTTAATTAAAAGTTAAGTATATTGCCATAACTTTGAGTTATATTTAATTAGTGTTGGAAATATAAATCTGTTAGAACATGGAAACGTGACAGCTTTTGATCAATGCTGTAAGGTGGCCAACGATAAAAAATACACCTTAACTTTTAGTTGGACCGCATTCATAAATAAAAATAGAGAACTCTTTAACATTTAAACTTGTTTTATAACAATTGTGTTGTGTGACAAGTATTATCTGTATATTTTAACAAAGACATTTGTCTTAATGGGAACAAAAACTTTTTGCCGAGCATGCCATTGAAAATTGAAGCAGAAATTATAAAAACGTTTATTCAAGCTGAATTTAAAACTGCAGATTGTGTTCTTCACTTTTATAAGATATATTGGGAACCAACATTCCGAAGAATTGGAATGTTTCATGAAAAGAACAACCGTTGAGATCTGTTTGCAATAAAAATGCCAAAGATACCAACAAAACTGTAGGACATCTACCTATAGAAATTTCTCGTCATACAAAGTTTTTTATTATATAGGGAAACAAAAGTACAAGCAAACTTAAATGTTTCTGATATTTTTTTATGTTTTAAATTACTTTAATTTAAAGTACTTTTAAATTATTATCTATTATTAAATAAAATTTGATGCTGAATTCAAAAAAAATATTATTAGACCCAAGTGGTAATCAAGAGTTTGATAAACCAAGATAAATTCTTGGATTATTAAACTTTATCAGTGTATTGGCCATGGTCGCAAAAATCTAAAAACAGCATGCGGTGTATTATTATCATTATGACTTTAAATATTTATTTGCAGCCCTTAGTACTATGCAAGATTTCGTGATAAACAAAGAACAGCTGTTAAAAAAATCAGAAAATTATAGATTTTCTTGCCCTGTTCAAAAAAAATGAAAATAACTGACATTAAAAAACTCAAAATATTTTCTAATAATACTAGCATGTCTGAAGCATGAGTTTTTAAACAAAATCAAAAAAAAAAAAAACAATTATACTTGAGTATAATAATAATATTTTACTCAAATTTTAATGGCCATTAACATTTATTTTGTAAATTTTTTATTGATAGTGAATAAATACTTACTTACTTACTTACTTACTTACTTATTGACACCCCTCTCTCACATAATTTTTGAGCCTGGAACCCTAGGTTGATAAATTTTCAAAGAATTAAAACTTCGATATGTTTAAGAAGATCTTGCTGACAAAACACTACACTGAGTCTAGAAACCTAACAAAACGTTGTAAGCTGGTCTAGGGATATTGTTAACCATAACAAAATAGTTTATATAATTTTTCAAACTGACCCAAAAAAAAACTTCATACCAACACTATAACTTACTTGGATAGAATACCACATTAAATAAATCACAACAATGTGCTACTTAAACCTTCTTTTTTTTTTTGTCTTTTTTATGGTTACTGCAGCATAAACTAAACAATTTTATAGACTTCTTTTTCGATGATTTTTTTTAGCAATTTAGTAATTAGAAATGGCTGCTTCAATAAACTGAAAATAATATTACTTATTTAAAGAACACGTTGCCATAATTAATTTAATCCTCCATCCAGTTTTTATGCTTATAAAACATACTTTTCAAATAATATATATAACTACTGTAATAATATAAACTGACCTGGAAAGAACATGGGGGACTGATGATCTTTCCTAAATGATAGAACATAGAATAAATTGCGTTACTAACTTTTCTATAAGCATCTTAATACTTGCACTATATAAAACTATATAAAACTATATAAAACTATATAAAACTATATAAAACTATATAAAACTAAAATTATATTAAACGCACAAGTAAAACTTTATTTAAAATATTCCCTCAATGCGTGTAGATTATAAACTATTTGAAAATGTGCTCAGGAAGTTTAAGCTCTCTGTTTCGCTGCCAGCATTTGTGAAAAAAAAAAAATATTAATTTTGAGGCAGCCTTTTTGAATTTACATAACAGCTGTTTATTTATCAGTTAATAAGAGTAGCCAACCCTTTTTCTGTGTATTTTTTTAGTGAAGCATGTATATTTTTTGTCAGAACGTATAATTTCCTGTTAAAGTTGGATGCACCTATCTTCTCAAAATTAGAAAAAATTTAAACGTACCAAAGATTAAAAAAAAAACATAAAAATATCTTAACAGGGAAATAAATTCTAATGTTACACAAAAATATTAAATAATAAAACTTATCATCTCTTAAATGATCAAGAACTACAAAGTCTTTTGTTAACGCTCTTAATATAGAACTATAGGTTTCTATGACTTGCTATCAGAATATTATAAAAGCCTCTCAGGCTATTATAATTTTCCAGGAAGTTTTTTTAAAGACAATCTTTTTCTAATTATTATGGACGATGATATAATTAATCAATATAATCTTTTTCCTATAATCACGTTGAAAAAGTTTGCACAATACAAAAAATAGAAGAATGATTCCTTACATTCTTAATTTCTTATGTCAATATTCAATAATCCAATCATAACCATTTAGAATTTTTTAATCTTACAAATTGTGCTCTAAACATGTTTTCCACTAAAAAAATATTAACTGATTTGTAAAACATCCCTAGCTTTAAGGCAGTGTGGTGTAGTGGTAGCACATTTTCCAATAATATTACATTCTCATGGGACCTATCGTGGACTCAAATCTACTCTTGAGAGCGAAAACGAGTGAAAAAATTTTTTTATCGCTTATTGGCGTATCACAAATGGGAGCTTTAAATTGAGCCACTGCCCGATTCGATGATAAGATCTTTCAGATGTTCTTCCGAATTAAAAAATGTACCTAATCGAAAATCGATAATCAAACACAATCAACTCATCAAAAAAAAAAAATTAAATAAGCTTAATTTAAGCTTAAGTTAAATAACCATTTCCTAATTCCTAACTATTTTATTTTACTGTCATTAAGTGAAACTCTGAATTTAAAGCCTAAAAAAATATACTCTTGTTAGTTGACACAATGTGTATGAAATAATAAAAAGAAAAAAAATTATTAGAATATTCAGAAAAAATTTTCAAATTAGATACTTTGATACTATTTAAAAATATAGCTTTAATAACGCAACACACAAAGAAATGCATGTACATCTAGCATCTTTTATAAGACAGATACATATCCATAAAAGCATCTGTGCCAAAATAATGACAACTAGAAACTTTAAGCTAAAAATTATTTGCTGTATCCAAATTTGTCTTAAAAATATCAATAAAAATCAGTATGATTATATTTTTCATTATTTATATGTTCATTATTTTTTAAATAAAACAATTTACCTTCAGAGAGTTATTAAGATGTGATTCACTGCAAGACCAGATGGAGCAATTGACTGGGAGGAAGAAATGGGCAAGTTGAGTATCGTCATTGTGTTTATGTGGCACGCTGATTGATACACTTCTAGTTTCAAGAACTGTGAAAAACATTTCATATATTAATCTTTAAAGTGACCTTTTTATAGCAAATCAAGAGCATTAGTGGAGTGGTTAAAGGGTTGGACTGTTCATTTTGCCAAGAAAACATGAAAATTTGCAGAGTTTTTAAACAGATTAACAAAGGTATACAAACATCAGGAGCCATGGAAAAAGCTTATTAATATCTCATTTTGATCATTAATCGTGATATCATATAGAAAAATATTATTTTGCCAAAAAATTTTGAAGCAATATTTTTTTTTTAATGAAAATATCCCACCGGTCACTTTTTTTTTTAGTAGGATGAGTTGAAAATGAACGACTAATTACGTGTATTCACTATTTCATCTTGCGGTAGTTTTATTTAAGGATAATAAAAAGGATTTACTCAAAATTTTTGTAAATTAGATATTTCTAAAAAAAGAGGTTGTAAAAAAGAGTTTTTTATGTTGGGTATTTAGCATAATTACATTACTATATTACTTATTTATTAGGTGCTTATTTTATTACTGAGCCACTAATCTTAAAAAAAAATATTTAAATACAAACTATATTCAACAGTTTTCAGAGTAAAAACATAGTTCTGTACATGGAAGAGTTGCAGCTTTCCATTGACATCACCCTACATATGACTTTTTACATTCACATCAGATTAGCTGCTCACAAACTGTTTTTTGCAGGTAAATTGCTCCAATTTGAAGTCCAGCTATATGATACTGCTTTGCACCAGCCCCAGTCTTCAGGTTCAGGCGAGTTTTGCATCGGCATAAGGGAACTCCAAACTATTACTTGGTATTGCGATTTTTCAACATGTTTCTTTAGAGCAGCTGTAAAAGGAGGGAGATTTTCAATTGTTAGATTTCCTTGAGTAAACATAAAATGTCGTAAACTATTAATGTTGTTTGGAAGATAACAATAAAACGCTATCACAACTGTACCAGTGTCAACTCTTTTCATTGATGATGAGATTTTGTTGCTTCCTTAGTGTATAAAACTATTCTATCAGCTTCCTTGTGGTTGCATGGTTGTAAATTTTCACCACATGTTAAATTGATCATTAGAAGAAATCACAAATTCATCTAAAGTAGTAACAGTGAGCGAAGTCGATATCTCTTTTACTGCAGCTCATTAGAGGAATAACAACAGTTCAAACTTGTTTTCCTCACAACAAAGAAAAAAATTAAAATTTCTTGGAAAAATGCCATCTGGAGTTACCTTACGTCTCACACCTTTGCAATAATACACAAGTAGAATATTTGAAAACTTACCATATTTAGTGGTGGAATTTAATTATGTCTACACTCTTACTCACAGTTGTGTAATTCGGTAAACTTGACTCCTTAGTTAAGGTATTATAACAGTCAAATTCCAGGAAAGGCCAGAAAATTTTCTCGATTAGCTATGGCATATTCATAAAAATTTCGAATCACATTTTCATTTCATTTGAAACATATTTTTTAAATTTAAGACAAGGATGAGAATAATTATAACCATTTGAAAATTAACCATTTGCTATTTTATATGCCTTAAACTAGATGACATTGCCGAAAAAACTGCATGATATGTATATCTTAACCATACCAACTCCAAGACATACGGATATTACTAAAAAAGTAATAAAAAACCAAGTATATTCTATAACAATTATTGCCATGATGATAGCATAACAATACATTTTCAGAAATATAGACGTAAACAGATTTCTAGAGCAATGCAGTCAATTTTGGAATTTCCAGAATTGTTATAACCATGAACATGGTCAGCAGATCACCCTAAATGTTTATTAGTCGGCCCTTTAAAATGAGCACCCTTAGAAATAAAGTCATAAAACCCCACCCCACAAAAACACCCTGAAAAAAAAAAGTGCTTTTTAAATCTTTGTTTTAGTGACAGAGAGGGTAAAAAGTATATTTAGTTATTAATTTTCTCAACCCCTACATTGGATATGCAACGTTATGCGAATGAAAAAAAAACAACATTTGGGATTGGGTGATGCATATCTTATTAGATAAGTGAGAGTGCATATATTAAGGAAAACTAAACAAACTACATTAAAATACTTACCTGTGTTATTCCTTCCTATAAAGCAAACAAAACTTTGGATGGTAAAAGTTAGGCTTCTATGTTTGAATATGATAGTGGAAGGTATCGTAGAGTTCCGCACTTGCTTGTTGATTCAAGTTTATTAAAAGCTCTTTTAATTCCATTGTCATTATTATTGATCTGTTGGGTTATTGATATAGCAGTGCAACGGAATGAATCCTTTGCAGTCTGAAAACCTGGATTGTGGCAAATTTCATCTACACAAGCTAGGGTAAGTACTTGTTTTCTTAACACTTGAGGACAAACAATGCCATCATTTTAAAATGAGCAATTGCATTATTTCACAGAGATCCAATTCTGAGCTCTCTGAAAATTGTTGTTTAAATTCAGGTATATCTCTGAATAAGTTTTGCTGTTTGCATTAGATGTATGGTGTCTGAATTTGAATTTGCCAAGTTTAAGGCTGTTATGACATCTTTCTTGGATACAAAAAGCACTTCTTTACCTTATGCATGTACAAATATATCAGGCCACAAGGCTAAGATATTCTATTTAAATCTAGTTGAGTTAATTACACCTGTTATATCAAAATTTAACTGTTTGCGTAATTGTTTGTAGCATTTCACTAATTCAGAGAGTTCGACAGAGGTTGCAATTCTATCACTGTACTCCAAGCAATCTTCTAAATAAACCACAAAGCAGATAGTTTCAAGCTTTACTTTGTTTGAAGATGATTGGTTTTCTTTCACAAATTTTCTAAAATAATTACGAATATTGGTTAGGTAACTTTTATGATACATAGCGTCTCTGGAAACCACATCACCCTCAGAAAGTTTAGCTATTAGTTCCGCATCGATCATTTCCTTGACCCATTTTCTCGTTTTCCTATTTTATTTTCTAGCCTCAATGTTGAAACTTTATGGCCTTCCCTATTTCGACTTCTGCATCACAAAAATAACAAATAAATGAAGTTCAATTATTTTAGTCAAAAAACGTTGAGTTAGTTTTTTATTTCTTTACCAGGTATACTTCTTTTAGTATCAAGTGACTTCCTTTTCAATACCCAATCAAATCGACCAGTGTTCAGTTCATCTGATTTATGCCATAGGGCTTTATGTACTTTAAAATTAAAATTACTTTAAAATCAATACCAGATCCAGCTCTTAAATCATTGATACTGACATAAACTGGTAAAATTAAACAGTGTTAATTTTGTCAAGATGATTACATAGCTACACTGTGTACCCTTACATGGGTTCAGCAATCGATGCACTTTTTCTGATTTCTTGGATTGACACAAAACACAAAGTTACAGTCAATAATTTTTAATTTCTATCTAAAAAATGACAAGAATATAAGACTGAAACAAAATTTAAAAATACTAATTACACACTACAAAATCATACATACATATCATTTTTAATAATAACGATTTTTCTTTTTTTTTTTGTTTTTTTTTACAGACAAAACTAATTCATCTATATGTAGATATCATTTATGTTTAATTTTTTTTATGTGTAATTATCTTGACTTTAACATGTATACACACTCATTTAAGAACTGATGATTTTTTAAAGAAATTAAGAAAATTTTAGTAACAAAATATAGATTAAAAACATTAAAAGCAAGACTAAAAATAAACTTTTCTATCTACGTGTATAAAATAAACTAAATCATAATTTATTATTAAATTTTATAGCTGCAACATTGTTTGTAAGCACCCACATGCTGTATTTTTAGTTCTCTTGAAGATTACAAAGATATTCCCTTTAAATGAAAGCAGATATCCAACAATACATAACAAAGAATTTTGAGTTTCATTTCAATGTTCATTATTAATATTCATTTTCGTGGTTTGGTGTGAAAATAAAAAATGTCCCCAGGCACTTCCAGGAGATGAGGGCTATAGCCTGTGCCCACACTCTACTAAATTAATCTATAAGGGCTTTTCATAGCCCTCCTAAAATATCTTTAGGCCATATATAATGGTTATATAATGGAGATATTGCTAATATAAATCAAGAGCATCTGTGCTGGAGATATAAGCCTCTTGACATCTGTTAATTAAAGTTCTTCAACTAACTAATCTTTTTAAAATTAAAATACAGAATTATGATTATAAATTAAGATTTTGAACCAATGAAAAATGTCCTTTTGCTTTCATAATACTTTAATTTTGTTATGTTAGTTCATGGTTCACTATTTTTGTCTAATACCATTTGAAGTATGATTTTCGTCTCCAATTTATTTATGGTAAAAAAGTTTGCAGTGTACTACTTCTGCACTGTGTAAACAATTTGTAAAGGAATGCATGAATAGAGCAGATTTTTAGTACCTAGACAGGTTTTCAGTTCTTAGGAGTTTTTCTTATGGATAAAAATTCCTTGGTGACAAAGGAAAAATTTCCACAAATTAGCAACTATTATTGCGTTCATATGGAAAAAAAAATTTTCCCAGAAAACAAAGAAATATTTCCAAACTTTTAAAAATACATGACGGCTTTAAACATTCGCTATATAATCGGATTGATGATTTCTCACTTCGTGCAGCTGTTTACACTATTTGTCAAAATGAATAGGGTAATGTTATTATGGAAGAAAAATCAAGTGAAACTACTGAACATAAGATATAGTTATAAGTTTTTTTATCACGGAAGCAAAATAAAATCCTGCAAAAACTGGAAAGAAAAATAACAAAACGATAGGAAAGAAAAAAAAAAGTTGTTGGTAGAAGCTTGCCAGAACAGATTTATGGTGGCAAAATATTAGAATTGGTATTAGTCCCGAGGAAGAATGGAAAAAGAACTTTAGAATGTATCAGACACTTTTCTATACAGTTTTAAATTAATTTGAACCTTTTTATCACCGAATTTGACAACACATAACTTCGGAAACTAAATTAGCATTAACACTCTAATATTTGAAAAACATCGGATTATTTAGCATGACGTCTAGTAGTTTTGGAAAAGCATGTAATAAGGCATTAGTAATCACTCATGATGTAAGTCATACAGTAAGTAATATCCTCACTCAAAAGTATACTTTCTCACCAAAGAAAAAAAGCGCCATGCAAAAGAAAGTTGCTGAGTTTGAAGAAAATTTTGGTATGCCCCAAGCATTTGGTTGCATAGGCGATACTCATGTCAAAATTAAAAGACCTATTGAAAATTCACAAAACCATATTTACAAGCAGTATTTTCAATAAGTGGAAACAGTCCAAGCAGTCTGTGACTATCAAGTGTATTTTAATAATGTTGAATGCATGAGGCCTGGAAGTGTCAACGATGCTAAGATGTTCTCAAACTCATTCATTGACAAAAAGTTACAAAGTGGTAAACTGCGTAGTTCATTTCAATCCTTAGTAGATGACTGCTCTAGAGTTCCTACCTACATCATTGGCAACCCTGCCTATACACTAACTCCTTACTGTATGAAGGAATCTGATTCGTTTTTAAATAATTAACAAGTTTTTTTTAACAGTATGCTCAAATAAGCACACAATCAAATTGAGTGTGCATTTGGGCGGTTGAAAGCGAGGTGGTCAATTCTGAGCATGAAAGTTGATTTAAAGTTGTAATCGGTACCTGCTGTCTTTTATACCTGTTTTTTCTTATATAACTTTTGTGAAGAGAATAAAACAAACGTGGATGAACAACTGTTACAAGAGCAATTACAGATGATTATGCAAAATGAAGATATCTTACTGGTCAGAATGACCGTAAATTTTTTTCATTGCTAAGCAAAGAATTTTATATTGTATGGCTTTGTCACAATCAAATTTAAACCTTTGTAGGTCATTTCTGACTTGTATGCGATCAAGGTTGTCTATCATATCCTAATCCAACTTTTTTGGTTCATTATTATCATTGTTCATAGGCAGCCATTTCATTTTCTTATTTTTTATTAAAATTATGCTGACTTTGCAAAAACATTTCAAAACAATTCCCCTGTAAGCGGGGAAATTTCGTTCATATGAGAAAAAAATTTCCTGGTTACTGAGATCTCGCCTATCAATAGGTGAGATCTCGGTAACTTAAAATAAAATTTTAGCAGTGTTTTCTTTAAGAAAGTGAGTTCTCACCTTCATTCAGTACCGCCAAAATATTTTAAAAAGAGATAAACTTCAAAAAAGTTATTTTTTTACAAATATTTTCTTTCAAATCAAATTCACTATGGTATTTATCTAAGAAACAAAAATAAATCAACAATCTAAGGGAGGCAGATAATACCCTGAAATAAAAAATTCTGTCGAGCATAAAGAAAAAACTGACAATTTATCCCAAGAATAATTTAAGTTAAGAGAAAGCCAAAAATTCTTATTCTTCCAAAATTAGTGGAAAGGAAATTAAAGCAAAGATTTCCTGGAAACTTTATTAAAAATGTCACTTCAAATCATAATAAATTTTTCACCATGAGAAACTTTAGAAAGTCTAGATGGCAATAGGTTAGACAGAACTATGATATATTTGAAAATAAATTTCTTTGGCTATCATATTACGGTATATATATATATATATATATATATACATATATATATATA
>JAUZNK010089302.1:0-12605 GCA_035046665.1 Euphysa ruthae | reverse complement strand
ATACCACCGGACGTGTCTCTCAACGAATGTCTAACCAAACTGGATAGCGAAATTAAAGAAGTTATTGTAATTGGTAGTCAGAATTGTAACTACTTAAAATCAAATATCATACTTCAATAAAATCTTTGTTTAACACATTTGGCTATAATCAACTCATTAAAAAAAAAAGCGACTCGTATGAAAAACAGGTCGGAAACACTTATCGATGTCATTCAATCAACCAGACCAGATGTCATAATTGCTACAACGGTTTTTCCTGCTGATCTCAGTGATCACGGCATGATTGCTTCCGTAAGAATACAAAACATCATCAAATGTAAACTAAGAATATTCCAATGTAGAAACTTTTCTAAGTAAAGCAAAAACATCATAAATAATGATCTTCTGTATCATAATTAGGATAGAATATACACTATGAATTCATGAAGCTTGGGCATATTTGAAACACATTTTCTTGAGCACATTGAAAGAACACGCACCTATCATTTCGAAAAAAGTTAAAGCAAGCCTTTTCGGTGGCTTGACGAACATATATAGGAGAATCAACAAAAATTATTCTTCACTGTAAGATCATTGAGTATGCTGACAATACAGTGCTGTACATCTCACATGAAGACATAGTGGTAGTTAAAATCTTTTCAATGTTAACTTCAGCAACATATGTAATTGGCTCAAAGAGAACGAACTGTTCGTTAACTTAAAGAAGGGTAAAACTGAACTTATGGTGTTCGGCACTAATGTAAAATTTTAAAAGTTGATTGATAATTTAATCAAAGTTGAAAACCAAGGATATTATGTTAAGCATGACAAATTCTTACAAATACTTTGGTTTACATGCAAATAACTTGCCGAGAACCATTAAAAAATCCTCCACTCGTGTAAATCTCCTACGTCGGATCTATTTCGTCATAAACCAAAAAACAACCCTTTGTATATACTGAATGATGATTTTACCAATACTTACGTACTGCCCTCTAATTACTACAGACCTTACTACCCGTTTGGTAAAAATAGCATCCAAGATAGTTAATGTTGACCTGGTACCAAAAACATCAACGATTCTTTACAAACGAATTTGTATATTCGTTTATAAATGCCTCACGATTGATGTAAGTAAAAACTTTGTATGTAAAAATTGCTTTAAATTTTCATCATCACTCTATTATTGCATCAGTTTCTTCCAAACAGTGGGTTAGTGTCCTAATCACAAGTTCAACATTACCCGTTCGATCTTCATCGTTTTCGGTAACACAATTGTGCAACTTTTCTGTTTTGTATCATTCATAATTTTATACTTTTTAAATATGTATAATTTTTCATATTTTTTATTAATTTATTTGTTTTTAACCATATAGGACTCTTTTGATAACTGTATTTTCATATTTTATGAGTATAACTAATAGAACATCCTGTGTTTTATAAATATTCGATAATAATAATAATAAAAATAATAATGACTTACGTGATTAACATAGATTGGTTTTCATGCTCAGTTAACATATCTTGGTATGCTTCATCCACAATAGCAAAAACGTGGGGTGGGCATTCCACACGTCTCTTACCACGATAGATCTTAATAACCTCATCAGTATAAATAGGGAGACGTCTATATGGGTTGATAGCAATGCAAAACAAACCAGAATACGTCTAAATATAATTGACGGAACAAAATTATTTAAGTGTAATTTTTATTTGTCTGAAAAATGCGCTGTTGTTTAAATAAAATTTGATATCATATGGTCTGGATGTTTTGCTCTCTGTTTAATTCCTTTCTAATAATAGTAATGGTTTAAATTTAAATCACCAGCTAAACTTTACTTCAAAATATTGAAATTATTTTACAATGTGGCATTGTAAGTAGCCATAATCAGTAGAGATTAGTGTCAAAATTCGACAACAGTGGTGAAATTTTCTCTACAGCGAGAAAAGCCATATCTTCAGCAGAAAATTTCCAGCTGTCGCATAATAAGAAAGACATAGCTACATTATATATCTTATCAATTTAAGACCTCTATTTGTGTCATTTTAGGGGCTTATTTATTTTAATTTTGAAATTAAGCTCGTGACGTCACCTCTATGAAAAATTTTGGGTTAAAATTTGCCTGACGCGTAAGAACCAAAAAAAAAAAAAAAAATTATTTCGAAACTTTTTTATTGATTGATATGACAAAGTGGCAACATTACGTTGTGTTGATTTTTTTATTATTTTAAAGTGGTATAATATACACAACGCACGTTAATACAATTAATATAATAAGAAAATTTATCTAAGCTTTTTATTTACTAGATCGTTATCATTTTTAAATTGAGGTTCTTGAGCACGATTTATATTTTTAAAAGAATATAATCTGTAATCTTCTAGCGATTTTTTTTAAAGCTTCAATACTCGCACGCAGCTCTTTCCCCATTCAAAGTAATTCTGAAGCCATTTCTCAGGAAAATATGTTTATGCGTCAGGCTGATTATCAGAAAGAGTGCCCCGCATAGGAAAGCCTAAGAAACTTTCTTAAAATCTCTGAAAACTGAATAGAGAAGTTAAATCCAACAGTGTATAATTTTTTGGCGGGAATTTGAAATTGAAAAGTTTTAAAATCGTTCAGATCAGATTTAAGTGAGAATTTTTGAAATAAAAAAAGAAATCTTAAGTTAAATATCATAAGCTAACGCAAATAAAATTCAAAACAAAAATAAATTAGCCATAGCATAAAAAAAGAGGAGTCGTATTGGAGATTTAAAATGTAGCATATTTATTTACTTACGTAAATCAAACCGTAAAAGTATCTTGACTTCAAGTTGTATAACACACTAGCTTCATTTAAATAGGTTAGTGAGGCCATGTCCACACATTTTTCATATTTTGGAGGGTTCATCTGCTCACAGATTTCTTTCTTCACTTCCATGCTCTAAACACAAGGACTTAAAATTTTAAATTTGATTCTGTTGATTAAACTTATTCAGTGAGATTGGGCTTTTCAACCCTAAGATATTTTAAGACTATAAGCTCTTAGCTTATTAAAAAGCATCATAGCAAAAATCAAACTACACTACTGCCAGTAAAATAAAGAAAAAAAATAAAACAATAGTGTCAGTAGAGCTGATTGGATTGAAAATGAAATCAAATACCAAAATTTTTTTCTTGAAATCAAGCTTTTGATGTTAATGTTTTTTAGATATTTTATATCATAAATAATAGGTTATAATATTTACTTTTCCATCTTCCGACTCAATAGATACCATATCACCATTTGCACCAACAATCTCTCCTGCGATGTAACCCACTTCTTCCTTCACTGGAACCCACACCCATTTCTTTGCATCGAAGGCCTTAGCTTGTTCTCTCAATGCTTGAGCTGGATCTACCCTGAGATACAACAAAGTCTCATCGCTCGCTGTGTCATCCGACATGATTGCGTTTTTTTACAAATTAGCTGAAAAGTGAAATTAACATAAAAAAAAAGCTTTATAAGTAAAAAAAATAATAATAATTGTCTCTGCTCTATTCTTACAACTAAAAGAATGAAATATAGAATGATATCATTACTTTTACTCTTTTTTTTTTTTTTAGTTTTTCAGTAACTGCTTGAGTAGTCGACAGCAAACCCCGAGTGTTGATTTTCAAGTGATGCTTTCTAAAGCTGTATACAAGATCTCAAGTGACAAAGGAATACTCAACAATGATGAAACAAAAGAATTATAATATTACTAATTTGTAATGATGTATTATATAAGGTCGGATTTCAATAAATGTATTATGTAAGGTCGGATTTCAATAGATGTATTATGAAAAGGTCGGGTTTCAACAGATGTATTATATCGCCAAGGTATAAAATTATGATACAAAACTTTAACACGATGGTTCCAAATCAAATATTGTACCAAAAACAAATATTGTACCATATACATTTATAACATTGTCAATGCGAAATGTAAATAAACGTATTTTGGTATCAAGATCTGTTCTCAATCAAATACTTTTGATTAAAAAAGGTTAGGGATTGACATTGTAAAATTTCAGGCACTCCAAGAGACAATAAATAAAAAAAGACAAGTGTACGTCAGTTCAGGAGCGCTTATTTTCAAAAATGAGAAAATTGAACAAGAAATGAACAAGAATATCTCCTTCCTACAGTGGTCAACTTTTCTACATTGGATAATTTTTCTGCAATTGGTTACTTCTTCCGTAGGCAAATTTTCTATTGTAGGTAACTCATAGCTATAAATAATTTTAAATAATTAACGGTCTAATTAACGGTTTAAATGATTAAACAATTTCCTTTTTTAAGAATTTCTGGTTAGATCCTAGAAAGAAAAAAGAATATGAAAAATATTACAAAAGGTTTCCAGCAACAATCGTTTATATCTTACAATTTAAAAGGTTTTTTCCATTAAATAATAACTTTTATATTGAAGAGAGATCTTCTTTAAAACACATGACGCAAAGAATTAATACATTCCTGTTATTTTTTGTAATTTTTTGAATTTTTTTGTTTTATAATAAACGAAAAGTATCTTTTTCTTCCTAACCCTTAGTTTCATTCCTCAGTTACATTTGTCGCGTTTTAAAGGCGACTTTCTTTAATTTAAGATAGATGATTAAAAAATGTATAAATTCGCAATTTTTTATTTAAAATTTTTGGTATGATATACTACTTTTAACTTAAGTGCTGCTTGTAGAGATTAATATTGATACAGCAGGAGGTCAAGATAAATATTATTATATGATTTATAAAATACAAAAGAGTTTTACATGCTTCCCAAATAATTTATATATAAAATAAACACCAGCGGGAGGTGAGCTAACACCATATTTTTTACTCTTTACAAGTAATTCTAATTTTTAAGAGAACTAAGACAATTGTGAGGCCATCTAAGTTAATTTCTAATTTTAAAATTTTACTTGTCTTAAATGCTGTTTCCAGCAAAATATTAGTGCCGTTACAAACTTTTTGCGTTTTTCGAAAGGCCTTATGGTATTTTTTATTCAAGCTATCCTCTTCATATTCTTACTTAGGCAACATATAAATAAGCGACTTTTATTTATGGGTAGTTATTTCAGGAGCTCTCTCTATAACCATGGACAATACAATTTGGAGCTGAGATAAAACTTAACGTTTTCCCCCTTTCCCCCTGCAACTAGAGTTGCTTTTTTAGCAACCGCAGTGCCAAGTAATCTCATTATTGGCATGTGGCTCAAATGCAGAAATGCAGGTCATCATAGGCTTTACATGCACAAAACCTCCGGTTTGAACCCTCAGCCTTTTGGTCATCTTTTAATAAGTTCGACTTTCGATGATCTCCACCACTAAAGTAAATAAATAAATTAAAAAAAAAACCGGTAGCTACAACATTGTTTTAGAGGGAAAGGGATGTGCAAAAAACATAGAAAATAGTATAAAATCTTATTTTTTCAGGAAATTTCAAATGCTATGTCCAAATATATTTATGAAAAAATTACATTCAAAACTTCCATATCTCTCTGAATTTACACATAATTGTGTCAAAAGTAAAATCAATTGAAATAACATTTTTTAGATATTCGGATATTGAATAATTGTATCCTATACTCGAATCTCCAGCCAGAAGTTGATACTTTATTCCTTAGTTTAAAAAAAATTGCTTTAAAACTATAGCACTGCTGAAATTGTGATCTAGGTCTGTCTAGTCTACTTTCTATTTCTTAAATGTTAACTATTGTAATTTCAGTTAATGGTCCAAGGTTTTCCTTAAATTAAAACTTATAAGCACGTGCCATGAATACTTAAACGTGCTTATGTAGGCCAGGACATACTTTAATATTCAAGAACATCCATGGATTCTTAACAATGATAAGTAATTGTCATTTATATTACGATGCAAAAGTTTACTCATTCCTAATTTTAAAGCTGTTCATTTCTAATTAGATAAATGCGCAAATAAATGAGGCGGTTGACGCCTCTAGCTAATCATAATCTTGTTAGCTATAGCGGTATGTCTTATATACAATTATGAAACATTGCAAAGCTGTAATCTGCTTGCCTCATAAATAATTGCATTACCCGATTTAATTTCTAAGAAGGCTTAGATTATGTCTAAATTGTGGTTATTTCGCACCTGTTATCAATAAATATATAATAGCGCCAATACTTACTTTTAAATTTATCAGTAACGATTGTGCAGAGTTTGTTTACAGCTTTCAATTGTATTTGATTGTCTAATATATATGCTGCATTTAATAACAAATCTACTTAAAATATTGGATCAAAATGTTTGCTTTCACAGCATGTAATGTCTCGGACACAAAATCTTTTATTCCTGAGAAAATAAAAACAACTCTTTATTTTATTTGAAAAGTGCTAAGTACTTTATTGTTATTTGTGATAATTAAATTAGCTTGGATTATATTGAACGTTGGTATTTAAAACTTTATGCCATTAGAATACTTATCTATTTTTCATTATAGGCAATCAAAAAGGAACCATAAACTTAAAAATATATCTCAACCGCATGAAATGTATATGGAGTTTCTTGTTGTCTACGGATTTTGACGAAAAAGTTAATTCCAAATTTATATTCTTTGTAGTGTTTATAGGTATTTAGAAAGGCTCCATTTTCTGAAGAAAAATAACAGAAAATTTTGTTCTTGCCCTTCATATTCATTCTTACTACTTACTGATGTCGATTTAAATCACCTTCTGCATCTTAAAAAAAATTACCAACTTAATTTAGATTCTATTACTGATATCGTAGCTAATTCAGACAATTCTTCGTTTTTCAAATTGGATTGTACTTTTTTATTTATTTATTTATTTTTTAATGCAACATATATAACGAACTTGGGAAAAGGACGAGGACGAGGACAAACATATGCCATGTAGTTTCTGCTATTATATGCGACTAAAATTAGATGGCTGCTTCGCCGTGATAAAGTGGTGATCATGCAGATTCGAACCAATGACTTTCTGTGTCGTAGCGCGAGACGCTAACCACTAGACCACGGCTTCACTTAAACGGGATGGATTTTTCATTCAAAACCGCTAAAAACAAGGCTAGGTATCTATTGTTATTGATTGCTTCTTGTGAGTCATCAAACAAGCAATTATTTAACCAATATGTTTCACGTTAACAAAAAATTTGGTGTAAAAAAAGTGCGGCAATTAAACTTTAATAGGTCAGGATCCACTAGAACTTATATCTTCTGCAATAGATACGATAAGAACATAACTATTTATTCATTTTATAGGACCCATGTATAATTTATCACAAAGACGTATAAGATCTTTCTGTCGTTTTATTGAAAAATATAGCCCACTAAAGTATGGACGCACTAGTCTCTGAATTAGGCCGAGATTTCCGTATGAAAATTTTCAAATTAGTTATGTTGTCAATAAGTGTTTTACGAATACTTAAATATAATGAAGATTTTAGGAGATAGTGAGACGAATTTCCACTATCACAGTTGCATAGAGGGTTAAAGATATGTCTTAAAGTTTTGTCTAAATTTTTTTTTTGTGTAGGTGACTAAGACCGAGAAGTAAATATATAAGAAACTTAAAACCCTTTGATTCATGTAAATTAAAATTAGAGTTAGATATCGGACGGTAAAATCTAACAAGCGAATTTTTAAATAAAGAAACTAACGAAGAGCTGCGCATTTCAGGGATTAACTTTTCAAGGTTTAACTCACAAAGGTACAAAAAAATTAGAGAAAATATTTGAATTTTTTATAATTTCGCGAAACAAATTTGAGTAAAGGGAGTTACGTAAAGCTTATTTCAATAGAGATAACTGTGAAAGATTTTCTGGGCGCGGTTTTTATGGAGAATATTGTAAAAATAAGCTACAGGGTAGCTTATTTTTACAATATTACGTGTGATACTAGTGCAGATAACTAAGACTCTCAAGTCTTAATCCAAAGCATAATTTTTTATGTATGTCCATTGCTGCCAAACTGTTAAAAAATTGTTTACATCGTACTTATCAAATCGTAAAAAATTTGCTACCATTTGTAACTTCCTTTCAGAGTATCAATTGTGGTGTACCACAGGAATCTGTCTTTGACCCTCTTCTAGTTTACAATAACTATCTATCTGATTAGTAGTTGTCTCTGGATATCCGACAAGGAATAGTACACATCTCAATATCTGAACTAGGATGTCCAACTGAATTTACCTAAAATATGTTGTGTCTTCCCCAACGGAGGATAACGGATTTCAAATGCAACAGCCTATTGGAATATTGAAAGAATACATGTAGATATATGTCCTCAACAGGTGGCCGGGATAAAGTTTTTTTTTCAGGAAAAACTCGATATTAATGTAATTGATTTGTCATCGATTTTTTTTTTTTTTTTTTTTTTTTTTTTTTGCGTTATAATATTAATGATTAAAAAAAATTGGGCACAACTCGCAATTTTAAAGATCTTGTAGAGCTAGTTAGCGAGTGTGGTCAAAATGAAATCCAAGCGCGTTTGCTAACTGCTCCAAAAATATATAATTTACCTTTCTCCAGAATATATAGCTAAAATGATCTAATTTATAGCTGACTATATCAATGAACCATTTTTTGCTCCAATTAAAACAGCAACTAATTTAAAAAAAGTAAAGTTAAAAACTTTCGTGATTTCATCACTACGGAAGTCATTACGGTAGAAAAATTTGCAGTCTAAACATTTTTTTTTTTTTTTTAATAATAAAGTATCCTGGCATTCCATTGGATTAATTCCAATCAGTAAAGAATTTGCGGCTTTATCTGCTCGAATTGATATGAATGTTATTTTAACAATTTCTTTCTAAAACACAGTTTATTCTTAAGAATGCAAGGTTTTCTTATATGGAAACAACACATGTGAACGCATGGAGGTTTAAAACGGTATTCATAACACAAAATACCGTTTTTACGCTTTATTAGTTGTCATAACCACAAATTGGCTTTTTTTTTCAAGCATTTAATTCCTCAGTTTTCTTGTGTTTTTGATAAATCTTTGGAAACACTTCAAATACCGTCCACTTGCGATGAGCTTCCTCGAAAATTGTGCGAGCATTTACGGTGACGATTGTGTAGTGCCAATTTTTCCAAGTGTTACGCGTTGGAAAGTTCAAGAAATGGCTTTTTTTTTTGTTTTTTTAAAAAGGTTTTAGACAGTTTCTGCATTCATTAGCGGCATGTATTAATGAAAGAAAGGAAGAATGAAGAAGCAATGGGATTTTTATTCAAGCAACTTCATACATTAAATTAAAAACGATGAGAATACCATTAAGAACATGTCATTTTGAAAAACAACCATGAGGAGGAAAAGAAATTGGTATACTCATGAACTTTGGGCACCAATAGGTAGCGATAATACGTGTCACGAAATCATTCCTGAATATTGCAAAATACTATGTTTGATATTTGTTGTTTCTGTTAAGTGCTGCTAGTGTGGAGAGGTTTTTTATGAAGATGAAACTCATGTCTTCGAAATCAACGGAAGCAAACTAGTTTGAAAACGTTCTTTTTGTTGCTACAAAAATATCGAGAAATTGATTTAGAGAATTAGTCTACGAAGACTCTTTTGAGGAGTTAAAAAGACAAAACAGAAATAAATGTATTTTAAAAATATTTTATCCTGATATTTTAAAGATTGTGTTCAGAGGGTTATTTATTGATTTGTTTTTTTGTAGATTCGGTTTTGATAACCTTAGGTACTCTTGTATCTCAAGTAAAATCCTACCATACCCAACGGTTGGTTCTAGGATAATTGCTCCTTAGACAATTGCCCCTGGAAAATTGCACCAGACAATTCCCCCTAAAATGATTTCCCCCGAACAATTGCCCCTAGGTTAATTAGCCACACGGATAGTTTCATCCCGGAAAATTTCCCCCAGGGTATCTATAAATGATCAGTCAAAAATAAATAAATAAATACAATTTTTTGAAATAGTGTAAAAACTATTTATGCTAGAATAGACCAACCAATTAAAACAAAATGTTATCATATTTTTTATTTGACTATTGTAAGCATCTTATTTGAAAAAGAAAGAAATACAATATCGTAACCAAAAAAAAGCAATCATGAATGTTTCATTTATCTAAAGACTTAAAAATTTAAGTTGTAACTAACAGTACGCAAATAATATTTTATTTGCCAATTTGGATAGTAGTCAACAAATCAGATTATGCGTTAACTGTAATCAACATAACGTCTTTTTGGTGTGGAGGTACATGTCTCCCTTAATTTTTTAGAGTTCTCACACGAACAATGCTTTCCTTTTTTTTCAAAATCTCCAGAAAATTCCAAAATTTAGGGTGGCAAGATTATATATTGGCTTGAAAACCATTGTGCTACTTTTCAATGTTATTATTCGCATGTGGAAGTTCTTGGTTGCTACGGTTTAACATGTTGCAAAATTATATTGTAAAAAATGGTGTCCGCCTTTGTACACTCGTAAGGAACCAACCAATGTATGTTTCCTCAAAGTATTCAAGGTCATCTTTTGCAATCCCAATATATTTTCGCCATAACATGTCCATTATTGTTTCAAATATATGCACAACATTGGTTGGAGAAACAAACGCAATGGCAACAAACATTCTCATGTGCATTTGGAAATCTAGATCACAGTTGTATTGTTGCGACCATCCCTATACGTTTCCAAAGGTCTTGGCTCAAATGAAAAAAAAAAAATATCTTGACATCTGAGCTCGAGGGAAAACCACCAATGCCGTTGATAGCATCTTGTTCAAAGTCAACTAAAATTTTTTCCTAACTGTTAAGGTTTTTTATTTCATGTCCCAATTTTATACCTCTGTCAACATATAAGGTTTTTTTTTTGTCTATTCTTATCTGGCAGTAGGCCACAAAACACAAGGTAAAATTTTTAAAATTGGCAAGTGCGTGGATCGAATAAATTTGGTAAAATATCTAAATTGGGTATAAATTGGATTTACCGTCCGAAAACCAAACACAAGTATTAGCCAGCAACTCCAATGATGTGATGCAAAGATTAGTATCTGCGATACATCACCAGCGGTTTCCTGATTATCTTGTGGCAGGACAGGAATGTCTTCTAGCCTTAGCAGACTACGATGCAAAATCCTGTCCTGCCTTTGAAAGCGTATAGTCTTTCGCAAAATGGTCAATTGTGGTAAATTCACTGCTGCTGCAGGTGTAATGTTCGAAGTACATCTCCGAGTAATCTGCTGGGAAGTGTTTTGTGTTGTCTGGGTTCTTCCCTTAATACCTGAACAGACTTTTGGTAGTTCGCATTTAATTTGCCATGGTGAGTGGGTGTGATTATTTACCTCGGCAACAAACTCATCCAGTATTGAAACATTGACATCTTCATTCAACGCGCTTTGTTTTATCTAAAAATATAAATACTGTTTTGAATATCTATTGTAAAATTTAATTCAACATGCTTCTGTAATTTATATTTGTACATAGTGTGGTTAATTATCTGCCGCAGGTATATAAAACCATGTCTGCGGTATTCTCAAATTTAGCTATTAAATTGGGAAAAATTTGGGTTAATGGATTAGTATAAAAAATCAATTTGTATAAGCGAAAGTCTTTGTCCATATTAGCGTTTCTTCCACGGAATTTGTAAAGCTTTGTGAAACCAGAAGAAATCATTTTCATTCTGGATTTCAAAATGGTACGGTAAGGTATCGGTTGCAAGAACATGGTAGTTATGTTAAAGTTTTTCATGTTAATGATTTATTTGATGTTTTTGGTGGATTACCAAAATAACGCTAAGTATACATTTGTTTATTTTTTTGTGTTTTTAAGCATTTTAATCTGCTTATATTCTTATATTTTTTATTTATTACTCGCTCATTATCTAATTCCTATTATAATCACAAATAATTGTACGAAACTCTTTATAACTCTGTTGTTATCGTGTTTTGTTTTTTAAGTTCTTATAGTTCAATCAACCATTTCAAATTATCGTCATTAAAATTGTTTCTCTAAAAGCGAATAATTTCAAATTATTTATTAAAGAGATAAAACGCATGTCATGAGTTATAAAATTTTATTGAGCGACGTTTCAGGAGTCATGCTGCTCCTATCATCAGGCTGAATAAGAATAAGGATATAAATTCCTGAGTTGACAAACACAAATATTTTTAAAATTTTAAATTATTTTAAGGAAACTACAACAAAACAAAAGTCACTATGGTATAATTTAATGATCTTTTATAGAAAATTCAACCAACCATTTCAACTAATCTCCTTATTTATCGCCCTTAAAATTTTTCCTAATTTAATGACGTAATTTTGTTATAACATTGTTGTTATTTGAATAAAATTTTTCCTGACCTATCTAACGTTTTTTGAAAGTTTATCACCTTTCACACATATAATTTCATATTGTGAATAATATATACTTACAATAATTTCTCCTAATATCTACAAACCTTTGTTGTGTAAACAAAAAATCTATGATATAGACATCATAATCTATAATGTAGTAATTGCAACAATTGGGTTCATAAAAAATGCAATAAACTTAATGATATTGATTATTTTCTTTTTGGTTTTGTATCATATGTATAAATGAACTGTGTCCTTTCAGTAAAATTACTGACCAAGAACTTAAATTATTAAATAATAACGATAAACTTATTCATCTAAATGAGCTTTCACC
>JAUZNK010089280.1:0-12606 GCA_035046665.1 Euphysa ruthae | reverse complement strand
AAGCTATTTCATAATGTATGCATGTGTGTATTTTTTTTCTGAAATTTCAAAAATCGAAACGGGCGCCAAAGGGTTAAGAACTTGGCACATCAGTAGTTCAACTCAAAACAAACACAATGACTTGCTAAAATTTACATGATGACATTATTGACATCTGTTATCATGTTCTAACCCTACAAAAATATGTCAATACAAATGACTTAGCGCTAATGATATGTTTGCAATATTTCGAATTTTTAAACTTCACTTTTACTTGTTTGTCAAAGTTTTTGTGCCTGGAAATGAGTTGATAGAGTTATTACTTGGACTATTTATTACAGAAAACCAATCATGAAAAGATCTGAGCTTGAAACAAAATTCCACACATCTAACTTTCTTTCAAAAAGCAAAAAAAATTTACAAGTACATAAAAAAGAAGACGCTATTTTTCAAGAATTTGAATGTTAACTCCATAACAGATAACAAAAAGTTTTGGAAAACACAACTTTTTTCAGATTAAAGTCCAAAAAACAATAGTATAACTCTTGTTCAAAACGAAAGTACATTTATTATCAAATGACAACTAGTTAGCCAAGAAGCTGAACTCATTTTTTAAAGATGCTGTTAGTAATCTAGATAGCAATATATTTTAAACAAATTATTTGCGATATCAAGTCTTCCAAATGAATTAACACTAGCATATGTTGCTCCAATATATAAAAAGGTGATGCTACCTCATGTAAAAATTATAGACCAGTTGTATCAAAAGTTTTTAAGAGACTGATGAAAAATCAAATGCCAGATTTTCGTAACAACTATCTGCCACCTTATCTTTGTGGTTATCATAAAGGCTGTAATACACAATATGCATTACTTGTAATGATAGAAAAGTGGAAAAAATCTTTAGATAGCAATAAATGTGCTGGAAAAGTTTTAATGGACCTCTCAAAAGCTTTTGACACATTAAATAAGAATTTACTAATCTTAAAACTACACGCCTACGGATTTGATAAAACTACACTGAAGGGGTCAATCGTACTTTATGAGCATCGAAACGGTCAGCTGGATCAGTCTACACCTTCTGACACTAAAACTATGTATTTCTTTTGTAATATAGTAAATAATAAAGGGCGCTATTTCGTTTCCTACGGATTTGATAAAACTGCACTAGAATTAATACATAGTTACTTAACAAACAGATGGCAGCAAAATAAAAAGAGATTTGAGTTCTTGGTCTCGGTTACCAGCAAAAGTGTTCCACAAAGACCTACTTTAGGACCATTTTTTTTTAACATATATATTAATGAGTTATTTTTTTATAATCGGTAAAACAGAAGTCTGGAATTTTGTGGACGACATTTTATTCATGAAATACCGACTTAAAAACATTTTTATCAAGAGCTAGAGCATAACAGTTTGATAGTAACTACATGAAGGTATATACTGGTAAATGTCATCTTTTAATAACATGATTCAATATCAACTGCACTTTGTAGAATTAGGCAAAACAAAAATTTGGAAATATATATATATAATATTTATATATATATAAATATATATATATGAATATCTAGAAGCTCAATTTTCGTATTTTGTCCTTTAATATAGATGATTCATAGTCAAAATATTAACAACAAAATAAATAGGCTACATGAAAGAGCATTAAGATTAATCTATAACAACGATAATATGTCCTTCCAAGAACTGTTAAAAAATATGAATGGATCAGTATCAATTCATTATAAAAAATTATGAGCTTTAGCAATTGAATTATGAAAATTTAAACATGGGTTTTTGTAAATCTTTGGATACAATGTTTAAAGAAAAGGTATATAGTGGCTATAATCTTCGTACCAATACAGATTTCTACAGACCAATAGCAAAGACTGTCTTGTCTGGAGAAAAGTCATGGAGACATTTTAGTCCATTGATTTGGAACATTGTTTCAGAGAATTTAAAATGTGAAAATTTTGGTACCTAAACAAGCTTTGTCATATAAGGCGTGCGATCGTACGCCTAAGATATCCCAGACGTGCTATATATAGCACGTCTGGGATATCTTAGATTATAGTCGAGATGTGCGACATAAAGCACTCCTAGAATATCTTTAATTATGTTAGTGACAGTGTCTAGACAGGGATATAATATAAATAAATGTTTGAACAATCATTTTAAACAAACATAACAATTCCACACTTATCATAATTGAAACTAAAGGCAACTGTGTTAAGTTAAGCACATTTCTATGTATGTAATATGAAGTAGCATCTTTAATCGGTTATAAAACAATTATAAGAGACCGTAAAACACTAGTGAATTTCATCTGGGGCAAGGTATGTCCTAAATACAAGGAGCAAATAACTTACTCATCCACTGAAAAAGGTAGCGCCAAAGCTTCAGCACAAGCATTCATAAATGGAAAAAATTCAGTAACAAAGCATCAGGTATGTGTATAATTATATGAAATAAAACTATATTTTGTTAATTTATTAGTATCTCGAAAAAATAGCAGAGTGCAACACCGAACCTACTACTAAATAGCTTTTCTTTTGTAATATTTGCCCTAGTTGTATTTAGTGCAGTTTATCAAAAATATTTCTATTTAGAACCAATTTCCGATCACTATATTAAGGAAGTTGGTTTGAAAAGCCAGTGGCTTTTCGAGCAATAAATACTTTGATGTCTGGACTGACCTGAATATAGTATTTTGAAAAAATATGTTCATTAAAAGATTAAAAGTGTGTTATGTATTTAAATTGATAGATCTCAGTGTTTTGAAAAAATATGTTCATTAAAAGATTAAAAGAATTTTATGTATTTAAATTTACATATCTCAGACAAGAAATTATAAACAGTTATAAATTTCTCATTCATTGTTCTTAGTTTCTTAATATTCTGAATTCGAGACACATTGTTTTTTAGTTGTTTTTTAACGTAGTAAATTTAATAGTAAATAACTGAGAGTAGTTTTTTTATAACTTGAAAATATTTTCTGTTTTTGAGCTCAACTAAATAAAATACTATTTGTTTTATCTCCACTGCTATCACGTGTGTGCGCTTTTCTTATACACATTCTCACTTTATTTGAGTTTTTATAATTCTTCTCTGAGATTTCCAAATATAAATAAATAACACACCGTTTATTTCATCTTCTTAAACCAAATATTTTAGGGTGGGTTAAATCATGCCGCTAGAATTATTTTTGCGTAACTATAGTAATTCACATTCAAGGCGTTCAATAATTGGATGTACTATAAATACTGACATGAACAGGATGTTCTTTACATAGCAACGTTGTTAATATTATTATCATTTAGACTTTCTATTAAATCTAGGTATTCCAACAACTTTTTTCATCACTTTTGGAAATGTGTGAATGGGGATGCAGACGCATTGTCTATAAAAACCGGAATCGACAGTAAATTTAAAGAAGGCGGTATAATGCATATCAAGGATTATGAGACAAAACTCATTTCACTAACAACTGATGGCGCTGGTGTAAATACAGGGAGGATATTCGGTTTGATGACACGATTTGCAGAAGGGAGAGAATTAAACATCGAGTAGAGCTTGCTGTGAAAGATGCTTTGGCTTGGTCTAAATTTAAAGAAGAAATAGAGGATTTTTTTACTAATAACTTAAAACTTTTAAAAGACTCTGGCAAAATAAAGTCTGAAGTTAAGCTAGTCTCTGAAGTTTGGGGAATACGACATTACACTCTCCCAAAACTAGGTGGCACTAGGTTTGTTGGTCACAGAGGGAATGCCCTGACAGCTATTTTAAAGATAGGGCCTTCTTTTATCACTGCTTACCAGAGTGTTATCAGTGACCGAAAAACAAAAACAGAGGTAAAAGCAAAAGTAATCGGACTTTTGAAGAAGTTTCAGAATGATGAAGTACTTTTTAACAAGCCCTTATCTTGACCTCTTAGACAAAATTGTGTCTGTTTCTAAGGTTTTTGAAGGTGATTGTTTACTTCCATTTGAAGTCAATTCCTCTGTAAAACAAACACTTCAAGACCTTGCAGAAACAGCTGGCGATACTAAAGAACATGATGTTTTTGACAGCCATCTTAGAAGATTTACAAAAGTTAACGGAGAAGTTATTCTAGAAAGTGAATACAACAGTCTGGGCGACACAAATAAACAATTAGGAAACTGCAATCCTGTTAAAATATCTTTTACTGAAATAAAATTTGTTAATGAGACAACTGAAAACGATGCAAAAACTGCTAAAGGTAAAGTTGCAAACAAATTGATAAAAACCATAACAGAACGGTTTCACAGCTTTAACGAAGAAATTTTCTCTCTTATGAGTTGGTGTCACCCACAAAATTGGACGGACGAAAAAGAATATGGGTTAAATGATTTTAATAAATTTGCCGATTATTTCAAGACACCGCTTTCTCATGTAAGTTACGAAGCAAGCAAAAGAAGACTAGAATGAAGAAATTTCAGAAAACATGTGATTTCAAATCACAATCAATTAGAGCCTCGACAACTCTGGAGAAATACCTTAAAACGATGTGAATTTCCAAACCTTTGTCTATTAGCCGAATTGATTATTGCACTATCGGGATCAAATTCATCTGTTGAGAGGGCATTCAGCATACTTGCCATGATACTTTTCGATAAAAGAATGAATATGTCACACAAGCTGATGAACATGCGATTAGTGATCAAAATCAATGATCGTAATTGGAATGATAAAGAGCGAGAGGAATTGCTGAAACAGATTCTGACAACAATTCAGATATTGATTTTCTTATCTCCTAATTTATATTAAAAGTCGTATTCTTATTAAAAAATTATTCTAAAAATTATACTGCAAAAAGACTTTAGTTTAAAAGAAGCTATATATAACAGTAAAACTATAAATATTATTATAAATATGTAGTCATCCTTCTGAAAATTATTATAAAAATACAGTTCAGGTTCTGATTTTCATTTTTTTAATATGGCAAAATCACTTCATTAAATCTTATTCATCAAATAACATCTACGATAGACCAAACTCTAATAATTTCATTCAGCAATAAAAACTGGTAGAAACAAAAAAAAAAAAAAACAGAATATCAAGTAATATTTTTTTGTTCATACATTAAGAAGATATATATTGCTTTCATTTTATAAACAACTCACCTGTCCAATACATTACATTACATTTTCTTTATAGTTAATACTTATGTATAATTGACCATGGTATTAGAATCCAACCAGAGAAGACTTCATTTATACTACAATCCTTACGGTGCAAATAACATATTTGATTATTAAAATGTTATACCTTAGAGTTTTTAAAATTTCACTCCTCAGCGCATGCCTCGTACATGTAAGACATGTGATATATCGTACGCCTCAAATTTACAAAGCATGACTCAGGCGTGCGATTGGTCACACGCCATTAGTTTCCATATGATAAAGCCTGCCTAAAGATTGCATTTGCAGATTATGTAAAACATATATAGGCTATGTATATGTTAATACAATGAATTATTTTTTAGGTTTATATTATACCTTACTTATATAATTACCTAATACCTAATATAATATTACCTAATTTATGGGTGTAAATAGTTAAAATTTTATAGTTTGACATTAAAATTGTAAAAAGCCTTGTAAAAAAAAGAGCAAATAAACAAACAATAATAAAATTACATGTTGTTGTTGTTATACATAATTTTATTTGCTATGTTGGGAGAACATAGTTCTCGCTCAGGAAAAAACCTACTTATACATTGTAGAAGTTAATTGGTATTAATCTAAAAATGGTACTCCAGTCTGTAAAATATATTTTTTTCTGTAAATTAAAAAATCTGGTTTGCATTTTATCATAACATCTTATTTTCCACTTGGTGTTTGCAAAATAAACACATATCAGTTCAAAATATTAAGAAAATATATACATGTGTTTTTCAAAAAATTACCTTATGTTAAGAATTGCTTTACCCCAGAAAAATTTTCTGAGGGTAACGACCAAAGAGAATATTCTGACAACAAATAAATCAAATATCAATGTCAACTACTCAAGGGAACACACCAAAGCTGCATTGCGTGATGTGTTTGCTATGGCAAACAAAACCCTTGACGAATTACCCATAATACCCTGCTAAAGGACTTCTTCATCTAAGCCAAAACACATATCATGGAAACACCATCATACGACAGCATGGATATAGATAATCCTTACATCTCAGTAAAGACTGTTTTGTACACTATCCAATGCAAAATGTGAAAAAAAATATTTATTTCCTTGGGAGCAACTCGCTAAGAGAATGCTAGAATCTGAAGGCTGAAATTTTCCCCCAGTGTCAAGTTAGTGACAAATATCTAAGGTGCTGAAAGGTATGATCATGTGGTCGATTCAATTCTACAAATACCTGAATAGAACAATTCGAAAGCGACCACAGCATGTTACCAAGATGTTTGAGTGTGGCTCTGATCTCAAAGATAATCAGTTAGTTCTGATATATCTTTCATCTGACGAAGATATATCTTCAGCAGATACATCATCTTAATTAATCAATTTCTATTTAACTGTATTTAATCTACTTTATATAATTTAATTTAAAATAATAAAAGGCTTTTTACATTAAACAAAAGACACCCCACTGCACTTACATAATAGTACCTGAAAAACCAGTTCTCTTAATTTTTTATTTGCCTAGATTTAACTTTTATTATGACAAACATGGATCTTTTTCATTTTTAACTTTGACTTTTTGATTGTAAATAATTTTTTGAACCTTTTATAGTGTTTTATTAACAAAGAGCATAAAGTTTTTGCACAGAAAAACAAACAATATTTAGTCTTAAGGTTTAAATTCTGATCATTAGTTTGATAGATATGGAACTACCCTCTTTTTCCATTGTTTTGAAAATAACAGAGATTTTTTTACTTCATTCTTAACAGGAATTTACCAAAATGTGGTGTATTTAATTTTTCGGTTGTAAATAAAAAACATATATTTTGTGAAATTGGTTCTCTCAAATTTTCAAATTCATGTGTAAACCAGTAAGAAACTCATAACCTGTCTAAACATAACAACAAAAAATCTTCTGCTCTATTTTTGCACTAATGCATTCTTTTGTTTGAATTGCTTAAACAGTAATGAGCAAGTGAATTGCAAACTGTTTTAACATAAATAAAATGGAGAAGAAAACCATACTTCGAACGATATTATACTGTAAGACTGCCAACTTGATTAAGGTGATAGGAAAACAAAAAGTTTTTATTATTTAACTGTATTGAGATTTTATATATTTATTTATATATATATATATTTATTTATTGAGTTTATATGAATAATTAAATTTTTATTTCAACATTTCAAATCATTTATACAGCACGATTTTGTGGTTAACTATTTTATCATTGCAATAGGCACATTGTATGTGATCATTTAATAGAAATCAAGAGGGCCATGTCTCATAGATAGTATCTCCAGCATAAACGCTCCAGTTTTAAACTATCAACTTTTGCATTTTGTTTTAAGTTAGAGATTCCCGTAAGAGTAAAATTCTTTACATGAATGTACAAACAGTTTTAAATAACTGACATATTTCAATGCAATCAAACGAAACTATACATACTAATAACAAAACTAAATCATAAAAAACGAAATTGCACTAAGTACAGCTACAGCAGATATTACAGAACAATAAACCTACATTATGTAGGTGTGGTGTTAGGGGTTAATCACTACCATTAGGTTAGACAGTTTATTCTGTCTAACTTTTGAAATCGTATCCCCTGTCGTGACAAAAGTCTTCCCAGTCACATATAATGGTATATACTAACATCAAACAGATGTTAATATATCAAACTATCTTCTTCTTAATTTAGAGAGCTGCTACACAGTTATCCAAAATATACAAAAACAAAATTATAAGCCCTTCAATAATTACAAATATTTCTCAAACAGAACTAGAATATCATATCTATTAGTATTAAGGAATTTACAAAAAGTATAATTGCCACAGAACTTGATATTTTTCATAACATTTTTTTTGCTTTTCAGACCTGCCACAGTATTTATAGCATATTGCAAAAATTTTAAGCCACTGATGATATTAGTTATACTCAAACTACCTACCTCAACAAATTAATTTTTAATTATTTTTTTTTCTTTTTTAATTCCTTAAATCATATTTTCTTAAATCAAATTTAAAAGCAACTTAAAATGTATTTTCAAGTGACTATTGATTAGATATTTGAACAAAACACCACTAGAGATCACGTGAAAAAATAGAAAGTCATTCTACCTTTGTGTGAGTACAAGCAAATAAACGTCAAATATCTTTACAGTGATGATGGTGGATTCACCTACCTATTTTGCAAAGAATTTAGAGACTTTCCACTTAAGATCATTTCCAAAAAGTAGGCAAAGATAGAAAACTAACCTTAGTGCAACTTCAAATGTTATTTCAAGCAAGCATGGCTTGATATTCCCATTAAGGTCGACAATATCAATACTTTGATAAACTGCTCTTGAGCATTCATATAAACCATGTTCCAAAAAGAATGATCCTAAATCAAATACAGTGATTCAAAATCCAAAAAAAAGAAGAAATAATATTTAACATTTAATATCAAAAACGTATACAAACAAACATTAGTTAAGTAACAATTGATTGTTATAGTCTATTGTAAAGCAAAAATACAGGAAAACTTTACATTGATATGTTTACTCATTTTCAGACTCCATATTTTTAAAAAACCTCAAAATTATTTCAGTTTTCAGTTCAATATTATAAAACAAAAACTCCTCATGTTGTATTAGATGATCATATTTAATGCAAGTAGCAATTCACAACTGGTTTGGAAAAAACACAACAAAAACCAAGTATGAATTTGGTGACTTTTCCTAATCGAAAATAATAAACGCTTTGATTAATAAAATAAGTATGCTTTGTCTAACAAATTTTTTAAAAACAAAAAACTCAGCAAACTACAATTAGTGAATTATAAATGAAAATACCTGGAAATACAAACCAAAAAACAACATTAATAAAATGAACACACTCATTTGGCAAATTATATCTGGTATTATATCTGGTATATAAGAGATAGATAAAGGTAATCTTTTTTAACCTAATCATCAAAATTTAGGACCCAAACAAAAACATTATATAGCATCACTTAATGCCTATGATTTATTAATTTATAGTGAAACTTGAGAAATTCCAGTGGATAATTAGTTATTTTATTGTCATCAACAATTTGGACATCAAGGAATTGTATTTCCCCACAAAAGTTCAGACATCATACTCATCAAATCTAGCCCAAATAGAATGATATTATTGAGATATTAAATGTTCCTATATTGAACTTTTTATTTCAAAAAAAACTCTTTTTAACTTTTAACTTTTTAACTCGTTTAACCCTGCTTAAGAAAAAATGGTTAATTAAATTAAATAAATTTAAATGGTTTGAAATTACACGCTAATTAAAACAGCAGATTTACGACTAACAAATTTTAAAATGCAAATGACCTGGAAAAACAAAAGTATATGGATTACCGAGCTGTATGGCAGAAAAGATGAATTTTAAAATATGTTTATCTTTCTCCTCAGTGGGTGGTAAACTTTTGAAGTGTTGAAAACCAGCAGACTTCTGTGCTGTTAGAAAAAACCCAAAATCATGCTCTTTGATTAAAACAAGTTGTAGACACTTGTGGATTGTTTTCCTAAAAAAAATTAATTCAAAGATAACAAGCCACAACCGAACCAAAAATGATTGGAAAAAAAAACATTAAAAATTTAACGCCGCTACACCGAATAAATTTTTATAGGTAAAAATATATCTAGATCACTTTAGAGAAATGTAAACAATTTTTAATCTACAAGACAAAAAAAAAGAGAAAATGGCCCCATGTCAGAAAGATAGTAAAAATATCTTTAAAATAGTAATGCATAATGGTAAATCTAATAATATAATGACAAATTATTAACCAATCAAATGATGTCATTACTGAACAAAAACATTAAGTATTTAATGCGAAAATAGACTGACATCAGCTTGCTGGGTGGAATGAGTTAATAGTTAATTTTAAACTAAATGCTGGCAAAACATCTTATTATGCAAATAGAGAACATATTATGATTAATATAAACATGTCTGTCTTCAATTCTTTACAAAAGGATTTACTTAAAACTGCTTCTGAATTTATTTTTTATTAAAATTTCTGATGTGCATTTCTATAACACTCATAAGAGTAAAAATGATAAGGTGATTTTACCAAATCTCATAAGTGTAAAATATGGCAAAACTGTATAAAGTATCGAAGTTTTACCACGTTATTAACCTTATATGCAGAATTGGGAATTACTCCTTTTGGTCAGCTATCAGCTTTACGAGTAACACCCTCCTACAACCATTTTTTGTATATTAATTTGTCATTGAATTTATAATTAAATTGTATATGATTGTTGGAGAGTATACATATCTATCTATTTGTTAAAGCCAGGTTTAAAATCTAAACAAAACCTGTGGAATTAATTTTCCTTATCAAACAACACTCTGGGTAACTGAATTACCTCAAAAACTAAGAAAAATTCTATGGACACTGACCAAACAAATTTAGAAAAAAGTTTTATTTCAAAACAGTAACATTTTCAAAATTCCAGTAATAAAACTTTTTAACATCATACAAAATGTCAATATATCGAAAACAAGAACTACAAGCGTTTCAATTCAGTTTCTTGCATAATTAGCTTTAACTCTTTCGATACCTCGCCACTTAAAACTGTTCCCTCAGGGTCGATACATATATAATGTCGCTATGGCTAAAACTTTTTGAAAACCGGCTATATTTTGGTATCAATAGAAAGCTAGGTAAAAAGCCAATCACAAGAAGCCAAAAGACACTTTATATAGTCTCTTCGCATAAAGATATAGACTTCAAAATTTTATGTAACTTTATGCAGGTTTCACCTACCTGGAGAACCAAAAAATAGCCAAAATATCAACTTGTCATGTTATATATCATTTGTTTGCAAATTAAATGTAGATTAAGAATATGCAATCTAAAAGTAACATATATGACCTCATTTTGAATGAAACACTATGAACTGTGAAGAATTTTTTTCAAAAAATATATAATGAGCTAAAATATTGATGAACAAATTACAGTCTCATTACTGCAAAATTTATTTTCATTAGTTACCATAAATCTCAAAAATCATGTTTCATGTTTCCACTAAACATGATTTGTTCTTATTCAACGGTCGTTATATTTTCATTGATGGGGTATCGCCACCACTTATCTGTGGTGTTTCGTTCTTGTTGCAGGTGGTCTACAGTGTCTTTATTGCCATTAATTTCTTAGACAAATCCAATAAACCAGCTGTACGTCATTGCATGATCTTTCCATATTATCTTACAAAGCTTGTTGATTTCATTTAATCCAATTTTCAACTTTTGTTTGCTGTGTAACACCAATTGCTATCATGGTATCAATATTAGAAGGAAGATTGACAACTGTAGCGATACATTTATTGTCATTGTCTGACAAAAGAACTAATACATTTTCCAGTTTTTCTTCATATGTAACACCATTTAATCTCTACAAATCAGATCTTGAGTTTTATCACTGTGAAGTGTGTGTGCGTAGATATTATAAATTCTGCTTGTTCTGGTCTATAAGATACAAAATTTTAAGTTACAGTTTCACTCTTTCATTTAGTTTAGATTTTAGATTTTATTTTTTTCGTTTTTTTGTTACTTTCGTTTTTTTTTCTATCGATGCCTGGTTGGAATTGTACAAGCAAATATCATTTTGAATCGATTTTGCAGAAAACTCATAGTTTCTACATTTTGCAGCTTTGCTTGCTCTTTTGTCAAAGACAGCCGAAATTTGCTTAGCAGATAAGAGTGTGTTTTCGGACTGACAAGATATGTTCACACTCGAATAACAAATCTTCCTCAACGGTCCGCACAATTTGTTTACACATTTCGAGCCTACACCAAAACCTATAAAAATCTCTAGGACTGATCATTATAACTAACCTGATGATGAGAGCAGTTTGTCTCCCAAAACGTAGTTCAATAAAATATCATAACTCATGACATGCTGTTTTAATTTTTTTCTATTTATTATAATGACTGAGTTGACAAACACCAATATTTTTAAAATGATATTTATGATCATCAAATTTTTTGCAAAAGCTTCTCAATACATGTGGTTAACTTTTCTTTTCATACAAAACTTCTGATATTTCTTACTTCACAATCTCACTGATACACAGTCCTACGCGTGTAACAAAAACAACAGCAACACTGATTGACAATATACTAACAAATTCCTATTTTGACACATCTCTAAGAAAAAGCATAATAAAATCTTCAATCTCTGACCACTTTCCTATTTATGTTGCTTTTAATGTAAGCAAATATAAATATAAAACAACAAAAAAGATAGAGATTTTCCAAAGAAATTTTAATAATGCTAATATCCAAAACTTCAAAGCTGATCTCAAAAAGGTAGACTGGGGTCTTCTTGACTGCCCGGTAAGTACCAATAATGCGATTAACAATTTTTCAGATAAATTTTCTACCCTATATGATTTACATTTTCCAAAAAAAAAAGTTATTGTTAAAAATAAGGACTTAATGTCACCATGGATG
>JAUZNK010089269.1:0-12606 GCA_035046665.1 Euphysa ruthae | reverse complement strand
GTATGTAACTAGTTTATGCGTAGTATAATACCTGTCAGCAAATACATGATGACCTTTACATAGTGGTCGCAACAGATTCTCAAAAATTTTTTCTGATTGTCCAGTGTCTTCCATGTGAGGGTTGTAAGAAGTTTCTAAACCAAAGTATGTCAAGATATTGTAAAAGTATCCTGTTACACTGTCACATAAACCAAATGTTTTTATATGATATTTGCTCGGTTTATTTGGATTATACTGCTTAATTTTCACCGTCCTTTAAATTTAATGAACATTTCATCAATCGAAACATCTTGGGATGGGTAGAAGGCCATCTGAAAATTGCGCATTAAATCATTCATAAACGGTTCAATTTTATCCTTCAATCGTGCTTCGTTTGTAGGAGAAGCATGAAGCATGGTCTGGTAAATAGTTTCAAACCTTTGCCTTGGAAACATTGAAGAGTACCAAGGAGTGCTGAAATGAGCATCAGTGGACCAGTAATCTTTAATGGAGGGTTCCTTATCCAAGCCCATGGCAATAAATATTGCAAGAAACTTGGTCAGATATTTATCGGTGAATGATATCTAGATTTAAGAGGAAGATATTTCTCTTGTAGTTTCAATCGTGCAAAATCGTTAATTATATCTATAAATTAATCCTGAATTTCAAAGGTAAACAGTTGAGTGAAACAATCCAGTGGTGTTGAATGTTCGTCAAGATTAGCCAAAACACCAGGCTGATTGTTTGGGCAAAATGTTGTGAGGAGTCTCATCGTCTATACTGTCATCAGTGACATCAAACCACTTATCAATCATATCGTCAGGCTTCTTTGAGCCGACTTTTCTTTTTTTGATAAGAGCAACTCCAGTAGAAGAACCAGTGACAGAGGGAGTGTCGATCACAGGTAAAGCAGACTCTATTGTCCCTTCTTCAACATGCATATCTGCCTCATCAGTCTCAGAGCTGCTATCTGATTTACTTTCAGAACTATATTCAGAAATATATTCACCGCCATTATTTCAATTTACAACAAGTTCAGCTACTTCTAAAGCAGTGTATATCTTACGAGAAGCCATTTTTAAAAACACAAAAAGATAAAAATTTTATTTCACTTTAATTATGCAAAAAAGTTGTCTTTGTTAATAAAGTTTTTATTAACAAATTTTTTATCGAGTTTTCAAAAAAACCGGACTTGATGTAAATAATTGCATAAATCAAGCCACAAACGAAAAACAACTCAAGTAGGGAAAAAGTCGCTCTGAGCGGATTAATACGTATACACCGCCTTTGGTACACTCAACTTTAGATTTACCTTTTGGTTAATAGAATATATAATAAAATTTTTTTTTCTTTTCTAGGGATATGAGATTAAAGTGATAATAATAAGTGATAATAAGTCCGTACTAATTCGGGATTGCCATAATTTTTGCGATTTTCGTCTAGAAAATCACTTTTACACCATGCGTCAAATGTGACTTTGTGCTAAAATTTGATAAAAGACCAATATATTATGTCCAAGATTGTAGTCCTCTGTTCTTCCCGCAATGCTTTTCTCCGAAAATTCGTTACTGCAAGTAATACGAAGCTGATACTCTCGCTAGCAGTTGAGCATATATGCTGCGAGGTTAATCTCAAACGACTTATCTTAAGGCGTTTACTCATTGATATTACTTCATTGATGTTACGTCATTGGTATTACATCATTGATAATACGTTTAAAAATGATAATGAGATTATCCTATTACCCCTGCTGACAGTCTACCTTAGCATCAAAAACAAAAACATTACAAGTGTAAAAATTGATTTTATCTTTCGCTATATTAATCATCAACTGAATATATACAAATTCAATTGTCTCATGTTTCAATGAATTATTGCTCTATTTACTAATTACTAAGCAACTTTTAATGCTTTAAAGATTTTGTAGCAAGCTTACGAAATTTTGAAAAAGATTTGATTAGCAAAATCAGGCAGAAAATCGGTTCTCGATGATAAGGACCAAATGGTCTTCAACGAGGTTTCCGTGCTTGAATTGAAATTATACAGTTTATCAGATAAGATAGGTAATTAGAATAATTAGATAGATAAGAAGAATTTTAAAAGTTTATGATACATATATTTTTATAAAAAAAAAATTATATAAGTTTCTATTTGGTTACACTGCAAATTTTGTAGCAGAAAAAATAAAATTAATAATAAAAAAAAAAAAAGCTTGTGAAGGCAAAACAAAACTGAAGACAAAAATTTTCTGTTAAATTTGTCATATTATTTATTTCGCTTTGCTTTTAAAAAATGTTTTTGTTTTAGCTGACCACTGAATAGAATCAAAATAATGCAACGGGTAGAACTGCGGTACACCTCGTTTTTTCATGAAAAAAATTTAACTCTCTTGAACCAGTTCCATTTTTTCATATTATAATATGTGGGCCAAATTTTACCACGTAATGTATGAACATACCTACATTATGTTGATAATTCTATCTTCCATCTTTAGGTAGATAATTTTATGCAAGTATAAGTGCATAATAATAAAAAAAAAGATCGATTATACTTTGAATTTAATACTTATAATAACTTGATAACTTGATAAGAAAAATAGCTTAAGAGCAGACAACAAAGTTAATGATATTAAAAACGATTTGACAGTATTATAGTTTAGATCTTAGATAACCTATATTTAACCTATTATGATATATTGTATGTTCTATGAGCTTGCTGTACATAGAAAAAATAGCCACCTAAGATGATGGGTGGTACTCAACCAGCTCGTAAATGATCCTATAAGCAACCATATTGGAATAATAACATGCACTCAATGTGCCAAACAAACCCTTAGTCTAAGAAGATTAACCATTGTTTAATATAGAGAGAAAATACAATTAACTTTTTTTTGTCTTTTAAAAGTAACACGAAATATTAATCCCCCTTTTGAATAAGCTCCTCCCTTAATCTTTATTTGATAAACAAATTTTTAGGTTTTTTTTTCTTTAATTGACTGATATCGTCATGATAATATTTCGGTTGTTAGGTATCTCATTTTACCATTCAAAACCCTCAGAGAAAAAACTTGTATTTTCCCGAGCAAATCTACAACATTTGCTCCAACATGAAGAAATATGTGTGAAGTCAGAGATTGAGCTAACTGGGTCTATTAGCACATAATAAGTAAGATATTGAAGATACAAGTTTAAGGATTATTCATTACATCATACCATTACATAGTGTAATGGTATAAACAGTTTTTTTTAAAAAATTATTTTTCGTTCTCTTGATATTTAATTTTAAAGTTTGTAAAAACCAATTGGAGCCAATTGTTTCATTTTCATTTTCTAATTCTAAAAAAATTTTTCTATACGAGTTTCGATGATCTTACCAAGAAGACTTTTAAGATATGGGCTAAAGAAGTTTTTGTAACTACTAGTTTACCGCCTGAAAAATTACTACAACAGGTTTATATCAGTTAAAACTAAATTTTGAGCAGCAAAGACGTGGTTTCGCCTAAAATAACCATGCTTCCAAATATTCATAAAAAGAGTCTAAAGAAATTGAGTATCGAAACTTTTTGATTATGCTGTAATAGTGTGAGTTTAATATCTTTTTCAAAAATCACCCTAAAAAATTAGGGTGATTTTTTTTTTTTTTCGATTGGGCGTTCCAAATGAGGAAAATTGACATTACCCCAATTTTTCTTTAAGAAATTTTTTTTTTTTTTAATGTTAAATTTTTATAAAAGCTGGAGTTCTCTGGTCTAAATAAAATCAAACGATAGAACAGCCTTTCTGTGCACACCGGGAAGTTTCCACGATTTGACCCAAAATTTATTCATTGATACGTTAGCGAATGTTTCTACTTAACCCGAAAGGTGTATCTACTAATGTTTCAAGACATTGTTGTGAAACAAAAAGCAAAAAGACGACATAAAATGCTGTACAGAGTCTTCAATATGATGATATGCTTCATGGTGTCCTAATATTCCAGGTTAAAGCCCATTATATGAAAGTTGTATAAAATAAGTATCAATAGTTCAGAGATTTTACTATTGTTTTGTTTGGATGCTTAGAAGTTTGCAAAATATCCGATAACAGAAGTCCTATGAATAGATTTTTTATCCAGCATTTAAGATAAAAATTTGATTTACCAGGATATGGAACATCAAAAGATTTTAACTAAATGATAGAACATGTGAAGTTTATCTTCATTCAAATCGATTTGCCAGGTACCAATGCTAATTTATTGCAGCTAATATTAGGTATTAATGAAGGCAGTGTAGCCTAGCAATACAAATTTAATGTTGTTATAGATATTTTTGGAAAGGCTGTTACTTTTATCTGTTAAGCAGCGAGTTTTAATGATCCATGGTCGTATATCGATTTGATGACAAAACTTTAGGTGGTAGTTGTTCTTTTCATTTTTTCTTCACACATTGTTATTATTAACTTTATTAACTTTTCTGTATTTTAAAAAACGTTTGATACTTCAATTCTTACTTTTTACGTTTCTGTCTTATTCAAAACTGGTTACTTTTTTCGAAATTTGTAAAATCTTTTTGTATGAACCTGGCATTGAGAAAATTACATTAATAGATATATTATTCCTAATTAAAATTTAGACTAAGTAAATTTTATAAGGTCCCACTTATTGGTATTTTTGATAAATTTTCGTGGGCAAGCTTTAAGCAAGCTATCTAAGTTTTATTAAAAATTGCTTTGATTCTAACCCTAGGGATGATATTTCAAGGAGCATAAGCTTAAGTTCATCGTAAAGAAGGTAAGGTATCTGATTTTCACGAGACGCGCAGGCCTTTTATTCACAAAATGAGAGCATATTGCTTTCCAAATAACAAGTAAATTTTATTACTATAAAATAAAAATTTATGGTAATTTAAGATAATTTATGGTAATTTATGATTATAATTTATAAAACTTATAGTAATAAATTACTATAAAATTTCTATGCTGCTGAAGAGTTATGTCTGCTTTTTAGTAAACATATTTAATTAGCTAAGAGAGGTGTTAAAAAAACAGGTGTATATATTTAAAATATAACACATTATTAAATAAAAAAAGTTTAGTGTAAAGCTTAGCGCATTATTCGCAGTCACCTGATGAATTTAGTTTTCAGTGACGACGGTTTGATGCATTAGTTAAGGAAGACATTAAAAATGTTAACAGAATTTATAGAACTTGTGCAAGCTTCACAAAAGCTTCATAAAGTTATCCTAACTTCCTAAACATTCTATTTCGACCAAGTGCACATTTAACGGTAATATTGACTTATTGTCAACTATTTAAATGTGAAATGTTGGCAGAAAGTTTTTAGGTTTATTTTACAGTAATTTTTCAATCTGTACAAATTTGTATTGCCATTTTTACATCAAGTCCTGGGAAATTTGGTTGAAGTGTTAGGTGGGTGATGTAACAATAGCCAGGTAATTTTTGTAATTCAAGCTTTTCACTTGTTTGTTATATATGCATTGTCAAACCAATTATGTTATTGAAAACGTATTGTTACATATGCATTATATATGCGTCAAATATGCGTTGTAATAGTTACATATGCCTTATATATGCGTTAAATATGCGTTGTTATTGTTACATGTGCATTATATATGCATTATATATGCGTTAAATATGCATTGTTATTGTTACATATGCATTATATATGCGTTAAATATGCGTTGTTATTGTTACATATGCATTATATATGCATTATATATGCGTTAAATATGCGTTGTTATTGTTACAAATGCATTATATATGCGTTAAATATGCGTTAAATATGCGTCGTTAGAGCGCTATCATATTATTGAAAAAGTGGTAAAAGTTCAATACAAATTTTAGTATTTCAGTGAATTCTATTGTTCAATAAGACCAGAAACTATTTTGGATATTCGTATCTTTAAATCTATTTTCGCTAGCAGATTTGTATAGACGGTACTGATAACGCGAATGTCACATGGTTGGTTGTCTGACAAAGTGGTTAAAAAATCTCTTTTAGGGTTCAAACAGCATCTTCGTCAGAATCTTTGAGAATGATATTTTCATCATGAAGTCAGATAAATTTTATATTCAAAATGGAGAAAATGACATAACGCGGTCGACTACAAGTACCTGATCTTGTTATGGTTTGGAATTTTTTTCCATCATGGCATTTGAAATGAACTGTAGTAATATATACATACAGACCAAAAGCTGTGTTATCTTATTTTCTAAATTATTACGTAGACTTGTGCTAAATTTGCACGCAGAGTTACATGATGATCAGATTTAATGACGTCAGAATAACTGGTATGATGTTCGATTATATTCTTCTCAAAATGCCAAATGGTTGGTTGTTGATTTTAATAAAAATATTATCATATCTATATAACAATAACAATACAAAAAGAAGCCTGGTGGCTCGAAAATCGTACTTAATTTTGTTTAACCCTACTGACCGAATCAAAATTCTGGATATTTTAAAAAATCGTGGCAGTCAATTAGAAGCAAAAATTAGGAGTCGGTTAGCTGCGGTGATCGGCTATCGCGATTGCTTTTGAAGCTCTTTGAGGTTTCCTCATATATTCTGGATTACTTAATGCTTAAAATTTCCTTTTAGTGAGTTACAGCCAAGAAGTTTTTACCTCTGTCAGGTATCCTAAATACTGGGGCCACCCAGCAGGAAATATTGCCAAAAATGAGCATAAAAAGCCGATAGCCCCATCTATGTTCTTACATGAACAGAAATGAAAGTTTTATGGTTAAATGGAATTTTTCAAAAGAAAACAACCTAAATGAGTATAAAACCAACCAACATTAAAAACAAATAATAGTCGCGATAAACCGGTGCGATATTAATCAAATTTTTTCTTTTAAATCTATTCTTTTTTTTTTTTATTCTTCTTCAGAGAAATAAGTGAAGAAATAGCGAGAAATAGCTAAGCTAAAACGTCGTAAGCAGACACGTGGTAATATCCCTGCTAACCATTTTACAAATGGTTAATAGGGAATTGTCACGAAATTCTCTATCATTGGCTAAACACTATAATGAACCGGGATTTTACCAAACATACTTACGTGGGCTGACATTTTCCCTGTGTATAAGAAACGCAGCACACCAGATAGAACGAGCTATTGACCTATTAGTCTGCTTCCAGTACTTTCAAATGTCTTTGAACGTCTTATTTATAACCTATCCGTAAAATATTTGAAATTAATTCCAATATAGCATTAGAAAACGCTACAGCACCAAACATGCTTTGTTAAATCTTCTTAAAAACTCACAAAAATAACATGTGCCTTGTTGCCAGCCATGCGCCAATAAAATATATAGGATGGTCCTATTAACTTGTATATATATATTCTTATATTGTACATATATTTTTCATTTTATTTTTTATATTTATACATTTATTTATTTACCATAATTGCGGGAGATCATCGAAAGTCGAACATATTAAATGATGACCACTCACTGGAGGGCTCAAATCGGAGGCATAGAGCCTGTAAAGCGTATGACCTACCACTGAGCCACATGCCGATAATATTTTATAATGACGACTACGTTTGTGAATTTTTTTTTTGTAAAACATGTTTTGAAGTCCATTGAAAATTCTTAAAATGTTTTTTTGCTCTTCTTTTATATTCCGGAGCGCTACAAAAACTTGCGTATTGTTTTCTTTTATTACCTTTAAAACTGTTAAACATGCTTACGTTTTTCCTATATGTTATGCGAGCGAGCTTTTGTATTATAATTTATATTATATTATATTAAATCAATGAATCATTAATTTTACCATGTGTAAAATATTTACATTGAAATTTTTTTGATATTTTAAGCAATAAGTATATTACAACTTATATTTTAAGTTTGATAACAATGGCTCAAACTTGTGGCCAAATTTTTAGAGCTTTAGACCTTTCCAATCAAATTTTATGAGATATTGTGAATCTGAATATAGGACGAAAATATGATGCCTAATGACCTGTTTTTTATTTTGTCATGTGATTCCCTGAAACATTTTGATATTTTTTGGCCGGAAAGTTAGACTACACTGATACAAACTTGTGGCCAAAATTTTATATATAAGATATCGTGAAACAGAAAGTATGAGGAAAAATGCACGTCTGACAAACTGCAGCTGACCGACCCCCAAATCTTTTTGGTATTAATTTTGGTAAATTTTTGTCTGCTATTCATTATTCATGACAGTATGCTAAAACGACTGAATCATAAAATTAAACGTCCGCCTGTTAGAAAGGCAGTGTTTCCGTCTTAAAGCCATTCACGCTACACCACAAAATTTTAAGATACGGAAATCGAAACATACCAATAAGAAAAATAAAACCCAAATTAAAAATTTATTTAAAGCTTTGAAAATAAAAAACTATATTAACAGGCATGAACTCTAAAAAGTTTCTAAAATATGAAAACTGAATCTCAAATAAATTTTGCAGCCTCGGAAAGTGGTAGAGACTTGATCTCAAGCATCTTACTGTGTCGTTTAAAATGTTTTGTGATTAAAATTTCAAACTTTAATTTAAGAATATTATATTGTAAAACTAGCAGGATGGAAAGTTAAATTGCAACAAATTTATATTTAATAATAAAAAGTATATAAATACAAATATGAGGATGAAATCTAGATACAACCTTACTTAGTGAATAAAAAAATATTATTATTTCTTGCTACCAGAGTATCAAATGATCCAACTGTTTTTCCAACATTATAGCCATGTGAGAACCTCACATGAAACCTCAGAGATATCAGAAAAATAAATTTTCATAAGAGGTGGGTGTGGCTGCTCAAATGTTTCAATATTCAACAAAAATAAAAAGTTCTTTAAAATATAGAAATACCATTCAACAAAAAACTCATGGTTTTCCACAGTTTAAATTTGTTCTTATGACTTTATAGTCAACTTGCCTGTTGGGAAGAGATAAGGTTGAGTTAACTCCTCAAAAATATCAAGATTGACATGGATTTTACACCCTCACCTGGAGCTATAGTTGTATCCTCTTTTTGTTGTTGAGAGACATTAGAGATAAGCATAGCTTCATCTTCGATCTATTCCTAAAAAAATCAATTATCATCTTCCTCAAATAAAGGTTCGTCATCAATAACATCCGATTCTATTGGATGAACCAAGGATAGCAGGTTTTCTAGGATTTGACTCTAATCAATTTCAATATCAGGGTTCAAAGCATCATTGAATGTCAGATAATAAAGAACTGACCAAAGTAACTCAGGTGCAATAAGTTTAAAATAAGTATGACCTCTTTACATCAATTCCTTCTTTAAATTAAGCATTGCTCCCATTATTATTAGCAACCTGAGGTAAAGTTCAGGCAATATCATGCATATTAACTTACACATTACAAAAACTACTTTTTAATTTTGGAGATTGACTTTCATAATTATTCATTAATAATTTCACCATTTTGCTATTTTTTTTTATATCTGGCTTGTAACTATTACTATTTCAAGCCTGTTTAGATTATGCAATCCTTTAGGTAAACTATAGACTTCCAATTTATTAAACAAGGGTTGAACTGGAATATGACATTTCCTAAATTTTTTGTGACAAGTTTTCCATATATAAAAATTATTGTGAAAACTAAAGACATAAAATATCAGAATTATATTTCATTATTCTCAACTTTGAAAAACACAACAGATCTTTTATAGTGACATCTATTGCAAGCTATACATATAAAATAACGTCCTTATTAATTGAGTGGACTGAAGTATACGCTCTGTGCTTTTTTTTCTTCCTTTTTACTGAATAAACAGTCCGTTTTTTCTTTTTTTGTCTAATGTTTTAACGTTCCGATGAAATTTGCATAAACATTCCTCCTCTACTCATTTGCATCGTTGTGTTATGGCTTTCTTATAAAATTAGCATGATGATTCTGCTTCTTCTGTTTCGTATCACTGTGTTCTAATGTTCCTTTCAAATTTGCATAATCATTCCGCATTTTAAGTCTTCCATCATCGTGTTTTGTCGCTCCTACAATATTTGCATAACTTTCCTGTCTTTTGTGCTTAGCCAAAAAGTGTTTTTACAGTAGAGGTATCTGCTTTTATTTTGACCTATTGATTTACAATTTTATTTTAAATGAAATGGAGTTTCATGAAAAACACTTCGTTGAAAAAGCTTTGAATATTCAAATACGATATTCATCTGGATATCTGTAGTGCTTTAAATGATAATACTACAGAAGTCCCATCAGGTATGAAACAACCTTCACGATTGCGGCTATGGTAATAAAAAAAAAAAAAGTAAAAAAAAAAAGAATTTTTTTGACCAAACAAGAGGATAACAGAAAACCACAAGTACTAAATATAAGCCCATTACCAAATATTTGATGTTAAGGATTTGACAAGCCTAAACCAATAAATCGCATTAAGGTGTGATTTAATATAGATATTACCGATAATACTGATAATACCAGAAATATTAATAAAGAAGTTAAATGTTTAATAAATTATATATTGCAATGTATAATTGCAATGTATAATTGCTGTATCTAATGTATCTTCAAATATTTAAAAATAACATAAGAAACTTACGAAAATACTTTTTGGATAAAACTGGTCTTTATAAAAATTTCTCCTAAACAATAAGCTGTATACTGATACTGTTACGAGTGGAATGTCTATTTCAAATTTCAGTCCAATTTGCAAGGTCAAAACAATTTTGCCCATAAACAAGCCCCTTATAAGCTTAAGTTTACATTATTTGTAAATATTGCATGAAGCGTTATTACTTGTACATATTGCATGAAGCTTTATTAAGGAAAAATTTGTAGTCTGTGTTACAGCGAAAATATCTTTTGTATGAAAACGGGATTATCTGAAATAATTAAAAAACTAAATTAACAAATTTCATTATTTTAGATCATGAATGTCTTTCCTCCAACGTTGCATTTGTATTAGATAAATCAGAAAGTATTAACGAGGAAGGATGGAACGTAACCAAAAAATTTAGCAAAGATATAATAAACATGATAAATATATCTGAAAATGGAAGTAGAGCAGGAGTAGTGTCGTTTGCCGACACAGGAGAAATTAATATCCCATGCAATAAATATAAAACAAGTTTTGAATTAAGTATGGGAATTGATGCAATAACACGAAATAATGAAGATATAAGGACAAATATAATGGATGGTTTACACAACGGACAAAAAATTCTAAATAATTGTGATAAAAACGGCAGAGATTTTATAATTTTGATTACCGATGGACGCGCGAACATTGGCTTGAAACCAAATACTGAAACTATCCGAGAAATGAACATCACAATCATAGCAGTAGGCGTGGCTAATTACAATAAAACCGAATTAATTGCAATTACAGGAGGCCAAGAAAGACTTGTGTTTGTAAAAGAGAAGTTTATAGACATTATCAATTCGACTATAATGAAAGAAATAACAGACAGGCTATGCAACGAATTCACAACAACAACATCACCACGTTCAACAACAACTATAATGAGTTCATCTAAAACAACAACAGCAGATTCAACGACAACAACATCACCAGATTCAACAACAACAACTCCAGGCTCAACAACGACAGCGAAAAGTACTACGACACCAGACTCAAAAACAAAAACAACTCCAGGTTCATCCACAACACTAGATACAACAGCGAAAATGACAAGTTCAACAACAACTACAAAAGCGCCAGATTCCACAACAACAACATCACCACGCTCAACAACAACTAAAATGACTTCATCTAAAACAACAACAACAGATTCAACGACAACAACATCACCAGATTCAACAACAACAACTCCAGGCTCAACAACGACAGCGAAAAGTACTACGACACCAGACTCAAAAACAAAAACAACTCCAGGTTCATCCACAACACTAGATACAACAGCGAAAATGACAAGTTCAACAACAACTACCAAAGCGCCAGATTCCACAACAACAACATCACCAAGTTCAACAACAACTAAAATGACTTCATCTAAACCAACAACAGCAGATTCAACGACGACCACATCACCAGATTCAACAACAACAACTCCAGGCTCAACAATGACAGCGAAAAGTACTACGACACCAGATTCAAAAACAAAAACAACTCCAGGCTCATCGACAACACTAGATACAACAGCGAAAACGTCAAGTTCAACAACAACTACAAAAGCGCCTGATTCCACAACAACAACATCACCACGCTCAACAACAACTAAAATGACTTCATCTAAAACAACAACAGCAGATTCAACGACAACAACATCACCAGATTCAACAACAACAACTCCAGGCTCAACAACGACAGCGAAAAGTACTACGACACCAGATTCAAAAACAAAAACAACTCCAGGTTCATCCACAACACTAGATACAACAGCGAAAACGTCAAGTTCAACAACAACTACAAAAGCGCCTGATTCCACAACAACAACATCACCACGTTCAACAACAACTAAAATGACTTCATCTAAAACAACAACAGCAGATTCAACGACAACAACATCACCAGATTCAACAACAACAACTCCAGGCTCAACAACGACAGCGAAAAGTACTACGACACCAGATTCAAAAACAAAAACAACTCCAGGTTCATCCACAACACTAGATACAACAGCGAAAACGTCAAGTTCAACAACAACTACAAAA
>JAUZNK010089258.1:0-12607 GCA_035046665.1 Euphysa ruthae | reverse complement strand
TTACTTACTTACTTACTTACTTACTTACTTACTTACTTACTTACTTACTTACTTACTTACTTACTTACTAACAAACAAGTGATCAGAATAGTGCTTAGTCTGCTTATGAAATATTATTATAAATATTATAAATACTTTTTTTCCAGTATGCTATTTAAAGGAACCTAATAAATTATTTATGGTTTGATCAGCCTTGAGTAAGCAGGAAACAAAATACAGCTGAAAAGTGTGTATACCATAATTTCTTGGAAACAAAATGTTTACCAATTATGAGTTTTTTTGCATAGTCAATTTGGTCTCATGGCTAATGAATTAGAAATTGATCTACTTTGAAGTAGAATTTGAGGCTTAAAAAAAAAAAAAAAAAAAAAAAAAAAAAAACTTAAAACTTGAATGAAGAAAGCGCTATGACTTACCTATATCTTTTCTTTCACACTGTGTTTTGTGGATTATTTTAAAATACAGTTACATTTTTGATTGACATTTAAAATATGTTCAAAATGAAATTCTCAAAGTCAGTTAGGTGAATAGTCATTATGATTTTGTTAAAGAATAGTTTAATTTCAGTATATATATATATTTTTTTACGTAATTAATAATAACATTCTCTCATTGCCGGATGATTTTGAAATTATGTGTTAATTTTAGCATTCTGATTATATCAACGCAAATTATTTGGAGTCTGCTAATATGAAAAAGAAATTTATTTGTACACAAGGTAAATATTTAATTTTTGCATACTAGTCTAATTGAGCTACCCCAGAGTCAGAAAAGTAATTGACATATTACTATTTTGCACATATTTTTTTTGCATTTACTCGCAACACTGACACTTTTCAGCAAATTATTTAAAGATCAAATTTTGTTCACTGACTTTTATTTTCATAACTTTGATAAAGAAGAAAATTTTTGACCAGTTTGGATTAACTCACCATATGGCTGTTTTAGTGATTTTTTTTTCTTTTTTTAACTTATTCTAGGTCCAACCCCACAAACATTCTTTGATTTCTGGAGGATGATATGGGAACAAAATGTTGCTGTCATTGTAATGATCACCAGGTTTGATTTGATTAGTTCTACAACATTTAAACAGCTGTGTTTTTTGGTTCTTGAATTTCTTAAAATTTGTAAATTTCTCTTTAATTTTCAGGTCCTGGAATTATATTGAAATATTTAATTTAAATTTATTCAAAGATTTAAGCAATCACTGTGATTTCAATTTATTCTTCAAAAATAATGTTTAATATATTGACTCAAAAATTACATGTTTATTTTGACATTATTTAAATTAGGGTTGTAAAATGATGGTAATTATATGCTCGCTACCATTTTTTAACCTTTTATTCAGTTATGATGGTGACATGAATCTGTATGCTTTAAGTCATGCTGTCATTTCCTATAAGATAAATGTTAGAAATGGGATCTGGCAGTTTTCTATAAAGTTTGATTTTTTAAGTTTCTAAGTAGTGTTAGGTCGAGGGCTAAATAAACTTGTTTTTGACTTTTTTCTTTCTTTTTTACGGGTAATCAGTGATATTCTGAAATATTTAAATTTCCATGGAGAGTTTTAAAATTCGCTTTTGACACGAGGCCATTTAATCAACATATATTTCAAATCCACTGCAGTGCTTCTAGTACTATGTTTATGCATATTTGCAACATTTTTCGTATGAGATTTTAGGGTATGATTAGTTTAGATTTTGCTAGATTATTCAATTAAATCGTTGTTGAGCCACTTTCCACAGTTTTTTATGAAACTTTCAGAAATTTAAAAATAGTAAATAGAAATATTTTGAGCTGTTGGACAAACGGAATCTTATTATATTGAGGTAATTTAATACAACTTGTTGTATTTCATGAGATACATTTTGATATTCTTGTTTTTCTGATTTGTACTTCAAATAACCCACCTTTTATTACAATTAGCACATGATTTAATTTCTTTATTTAATCTCTGTATGGGACCAATTTTGTGTCAGTATAAATACTGAGATATAAGAAAACACGAAAGCAAAAATGCCAGCAAGGTTGATTTTATCAATTAGGGTTACGCTCACTGATAAGTAATATTTCTATCTACACTTGACTCATTGCTATTTAGGTGTGTTGAACGAGGTCGTACCAAGTGTGGTCAATACTGGCCAGAAAATGAAGAACAAGTGAGTACATATGGCCATTTGGTGGTAAGAAATGTCACTAAAGATGTCCAAGAAGATTTTACAACCACAATGTTTGATCTCACGAACAACAAGGTAGTTTTTTTTAATTAACAGCAATTCCGTGTGACAAACAAAATAATGCGACAGTTTTCTTAGTAAAAAGTAAATAGGCTGTCCTTTTTTCTCAAAAACTCCAATAAATTGATTCTTTGATGTATTCCTTTAAGCAGAAAAGCAGAAAAAGCAAGGCAGCATTTAGATGCATTCCCGTCTAATATTAATGTGCATTTATAATTAGTTTTGTGATAACTGATCGTCTGAAAGTTTTTTTTTTATATATATATATATATATAATATATATATATATGAGGGTAGACATACATGATGCTTACAAAATAGGCTTATTTAAATAAGACATCTAACTTTGTCAACTTATATCTTCTTTGGCAAGAACTTCTACAATCGTTCATGTCATCTGCTTCAATGTGGTGGACATCAAATCTTAATGATTTTTTGTGAGTTTTTGCTTTCGTTCAAAAAATTGTAATAAAAGCCTGGTTATTTAATTTCCAAACATTTCCTAAGGTTTGACTGCTTTACCACCATCCAGACCAAATTGTTGGGGCTTTTTTATGGGTTAACTAAATCAAGAAAACAACTTATTTCAACTTATTGAGACCAATTAAATTTTTAAAAAAAAGCACAAACTTTACTTAAAAATTGCTATTTTCAAGAACATAGATAAAATTAACGTGCATCTCTGTAACAAGTTTTTGTATTGAGAAGATGAAATACATACAACCCGACGGAGTGAGCCTCACACATAGAAATACAAATGTTTCTCAACACGAAAATGATAATTTTGTTACGTACTTACTTTGTACTTTGATACATGAGAAAAGTTAAATACTCGGGAAGATGCATGTTTTTATTACTTATTCTTCTATTTGGGGACATCAAGGTTAACCCTAGACCAATTAGAGGTTTGCCAGAAATGGGAACGTTACTAAACCTTCATGGAATGAAATTTTATCATCAAAACGTGAGAGGGCTGTTATCAAACTTTCCGAATTTGCTTGAGCTTTTTCATAGCTTTCCTAAAATAGATGTAATGACTGTCCTCTGATAAACTTGATAAATAATATTTCTTAGGAAAATTTTTGAAAAGAACATGCTCTTGAAATTTACCAAACAAATCTTCTAAGCATATTCAAAACACGCGCTTCATTGATAACAATAACTGTCATAGGAAATATTTGTCCCTGGCTAACACCAGAAATCAAAGCGCATATGAACAGGAGGGATAAACAACTTCAAAAGACTCGCAAAGACAAAACTGAGGAGAGCTGGAACATCTACAAAACCAATTTACAAATCTCATGAAATTTTCGAGAGAGAATTACTGTTCCAATTTACTTGACGTAAGTAAAAACAACCCAAAGAGTTTTTGGAAGATTTTGAAATCCTTTTTGCCTAATAACTTAAACAGCAAGAAGTTTACACCTTTGTTAATCAAAGATCAATAAATACAACCAATGACAAAAGCAAAGCAGACATTTTCGGTTCATTTTTCTCTACATGCGCACACGAAATTAAAGATTCTTTTTATCACTTTACCAACTTCACCTGGAAATCACCATCAAAGACAAAAAAGCGTTTCAGGTTCGAAGAGGTTTTAAAAATTTTTGTAGAAAACCAACTCAAATGCCTGAAGATTGACAAGGCCGCAGGGCTTGACGATCTATCACCTCGTCCGCTAAAAGTGTGTGCTTCAGAAATCTCTAGGCCAATATCATTCATTATCAATTTTTCATTAAGACACTCTATAATTCCAAGTTATCTCGGTGCTTCCAACGATACCAAAAGCACTCAAAAAAGCTGTACTTTTACTTTCACAACTAAAAAAATCGCTTTTCGGTGCTGTATTGAATATACACAAATATTTTTTATTTTATAATGGCATAAAATCAACATTTTTATCCTGGATTTTTTCATGAAGGCAGAAGACCATAAAACCTTCTTTCAACCCATATACCCATCTGTTGCTTTTATTATGAGAGTGTTTTGGAAATTTTATTACTTAATTAAATGTGATAACTGAAAAAGATCACATTTATCAGTTTACACGATATATTTACCAATTTACCACGCCTGCTGAATTAAATTGGAAATAATAGTCATGGAGAGAATGTTAAGCCAAAACATGCGACTTTCTGGTTGATGTCGAATACATATTCTTAAATTTCTGCGTCAAGAATAACATATATTTGAATTTTAACGTGACTAATGAATATTTTCACCTCATTAATTTAAACCATGTTTCCCTTAAAAATATGTCTCCAAATTTCTTTTTTTTTTTCACATCAATTTCTAAATATACAAAAGATAGTCATACATTGTATCCCAGACTCCCCAAAAAAACCGACATTGTGCTATGTATCACTCTTGCTCGTTTTTTCTTCGTAGGGTTTTCTCAGTTGCTGCTCATTTTTAATGAAAAACCACTCATTAATTTGGGTTATGTGAAATAATTACGTCATCGAATAAAACCGGTAACATACAAATATGCTTAAATAAAATGGAAACCATTTTTAAACATATTTAAAAAGTTTTATTCTATTCACTGGTTTAATATTTTTGTTACGTACGGTAAGCCCTTGGGTAATTTCCCATATTTAGGAAAGTCTTTAAATTTTGCTATTCGAGATAGGATAAAGTTTTTGATTTCTAAGTGAGAAATCTGGTGAAACATTTTAAAACAATGGTGGAAATATGGGGTCCATAGTGAAATATTGAGAAGACAGTGGTGGAAGTATGGGGTGTGTGGCGTTTACAGAAACTTTCCCACCTGTAAACAGAATACATCAAGAAAACACTATTTTTGTAAGAGATGGCCGATTCTCGAAACTGTCACTAAGAAGACTCACTAAAACCACTAATAACCATCAAACTGAACCCTGTGCATAATGGGATCTAAATTCTAATTGAAATACGTTTGTATTATCGTTTTCAAGGTTCCATTATTCTGTTTTCTTTTTTTTTATTAGGAACAAACTACTAGACGTGTATTCCATATTCAATTTACCAGTTGGCCAGATTTTGGTGTACTCTCCACTGCACAGCCTATCATTGATGTTATGGAGTATATAGATCTATACCAGAAGGAGGCATGTAGTCCTTCTAAGGAGGAGAACGTACAATGTATAGAAAGTCAAGAATCTATGGATGCTTCTGGGGAATATGCTTCGTTGGATAATCTGCAGAATGAGGATGAATATGAAGCGTCAAGAAATGTATCTCAACCTCCGATAGTTGTGCATTGCTCTGCTGGGGTCGGTAGAACAGGAACTTTTTGTTGCCTTAATAATAGCATTGAAGACCTTGAAACTACGGGCACTGTGGATATATTTAAAACTGTAAAAAAGATTCGTGATCAACGGGCGTTTAGTGTGCAAACGCCGGAACAATATCAGTTTTGCTACACAGGGTTGATTGAATACTTAATCAGACAGCGCTTACGCGACGAAAAGGATGCTTCCGATTTGGAAGAGTTTTTGTATGAATTCAGCACAAGTCAGATTGGAAGCGATAGTGAATAAATTATTATTTTTTACATTATAGAATATTTTTGCAATTTTAATTTTGTAAATTTTTCGATGTCCGAGGTGATATATTGCATGGTAATTTGAAATATTTACTGGGGGTTTTGTAAGTGGGTGTCACTTTATTAAGTTGCTTTCCTAAAAAAATAAACTTTCAGTTTGCAAAAGGTTTTATTAGATTAGGTCATTCATTATCGTTCTGCCTTAAATAACTTTAGGTTTAACATTCTTTCTGACATGCAAACTCCGGTTTGAGTATGTGGAATATAGAATTTGAAATCCCTATGATTCCACAGTGTTTTTTGCATGTTCGTGTATTTTGTTTATGCTATAGATCATGTCAACTAATGTTTGAAATAGTTTATGTATGAATATTATGCTACATTTTCAGTCATTAATAAAATTTTTGTGGCTATAATTCTAAGGCCATGAAGTCAAGTTTCAAAGCAAAATTCATTAAAAAATTTACAATTGATTATTTCTTTGGGTGGGCAGTTGGAGGACAAAATGCCCAATTTGTGTGTCAATAAATTCTTAAAAACACCAGGGAAGAAGTTGTTAAAAATGCGTTGACTTCGTATAACTGATCTAACATTTAAAATTTTATTTTCCCAGTCTTCGTAGACGTAATTAAAATAAAATATATTTTTATAAAAGTTCAGCTTGGTTGGTATGACTTTTTCAAGTCATTTGCTTTTTTAAAAGCAGTTAATTAGGATTAACGTTTAATTACACAAACTATTTTTTAAAGAAATTTATCCATAGCAGATGAAAGATTTTGTAGAAATGTATGATTGGCACCGTAAATCTTCAACATTTTCTTTAATAGAGTTGTTTCCACGCCTGCAATATATTTTTATTTTGCGATCTACTCAAGTTTAATGTGAATATTTGTAGAAATATATAATTATTTAACTATATTGAAAATTCAGGATTGCATAATTTTATTGTATAATTTTAATTATTTGTTTATAAATTATTCGTTTACTGAGTTAATCTTATTTGCATGCCAGACCCTCTTAGAACGGAAAAATATGCGGCCACTAATTATTTGTAATTTTCTTCCTTTATTTTCTGTAATTAATTGTTTAAATTTATAGCACAGTTTAATATATCATTGTAATAAATATCCATTGTTTTATTTTAACATTAGCGAGCATAAAAGACATGCAAATAATATTAACCAAATTGATTTAAATTTAATTAAATGTTCGCTATATAATTTCTCATATTTTTCATCTATAATGAAATGGTTTGCACCGTTAATTTATTATGGTTAGTTTTGTTGTGGATTTTTATAGCAAAACTGAATAATTTCTTCTCATAAGTCAACATTTAAAGTAAGGTTAAAAAAATTTAATATTGATGGTTATGCGAAGATAGAATTTGAAATTTTTACCAACTGTGTCAGATTTACCAATTTCATACATCAGATCGACCTTTCTTCGAAGATTGGCGTAAAAAGAAAAGTTGTCATAGTTCATATTTTTTGTTCTATTTTTTGCTTTTTGTATTGTTATCTATAATATTAAAATTTTCTGTTTTTTCATTACTCCAAATTTATACAGCTTGCCTTAAGTTATTTCGGTCGAAAATTAATGCTTTCTTCTCATTTAAGCGTGTATAACAATTATTATTCGTTTGTTAGAATCACGAAATTTTTCGTGAATTTTCATGCGTTTCCGCATTTTCTAGAAGATGTTTCCAAAAAATTTGCAGATAGGATGCTTGGTTTTAAGTTCAAAAAGATTGTTGCAAACATAAAGAATACCTTCGAAAATTTTAAATTTATTGATTTGTCATCACTTAATCAATTTTTTCCAATATAGAGAAATTTTAATGGAAATCGTAAAAAATAGACAACGAGAAGGTTGAAAATATATACTAATGATATTTTATTTATACCTTCTTCATACCAAAAATGCTTAATATATTTTCCACGTTCGTCTAAAATTGCTTGAACTTTCCAGTACAACAGGTGGATTTCGTTTTAGCGCATCTCGTGCAAACTTTCTGGTTAAATTCCGCAAAAATTTATTGTTGCCAAAAGGTCTAATCTAAACAAGGTGGCAAATTTTTTTTCTTTTGCGTTTTTTATTGATAGGAGAATGTCAATAACATACTTATGTACAGGTCGACTTATTTTAAATTAGAAAGTTATGAAAATTTTTAATCCCAAGAAGTACTCAATGAGCGAAAGTTTGATCTATGGAAAGTTTCTAAAAACCGTGATATCAATTTTTTTTTTTTAATTTTTGCATAAATTACATAAATATTAAAATTATTTCATTTATGTTCAATTAATATTATATTTAATTCATTTACTCAGGGAAGAATGTTTATCATTATTAGTTTAAAATGAAATCTCTTTATCAAAAATTAATAACTTTGACGCATTTACGAAAGCTTTACCTTTTCTTAATTCACGAATGTTGCTATAAATTTCGCGACTTAACTAACTTGTGTGGGATTTATTTCATTCGGCTTTGCTTATTGTGTATATATCATTTGGCTGTTTAAATTTTGTTTTTACTAATTTTATATTTTGCCTTTATTTAAATTTTATACGTTTATACTTGTAACAGCAAAATCAATTTAGATTTATTTTTATCACGAAAGTTTCAAAGGAATTTCCAGTTTTCTTATTGTGAATTCATATTAAACCCTACGCTTGAAAAGTTATGTTTTAGTTTTTTGTTTTTTTTTTTTTTACACGAAACGAGTTATTGATATCTTTAATGAAAATTTCGGCTAATATGGTTTAAAAGTTATCAAACTTGGGCTATAAGTAAAGGGGGTGGGTTGACGAAAATAGCACCTCTTACCATAAATCCTTTTCCTTCGCCCAATCATCATACCTGAACTTCGTGCACACCTCAGCGGAATACACTTTCTAAGTTCTATGCGAAATTTTAAATGTGTTGAAGGTATTTACATTTTAATTTTTTGTACATGATGATAAAATTTCAAATAAATCGAATTCAGCAAGCGATATCTAACTTAAAGGCAGAGAAGTCCACGATAATTTTATGTAAGTAGTCAGGTTGATCACTTCACTAAAACTATTGCTAACATTAAATTTTAAACCCTTTTGCCACATTTAAGGTGGTACATATGTCAAAAAAATATATATTTATCGTAATATCATGCTGAAGTTGTACTTTTCTGTTGACAAATATGATAAAAAAGGCAAAAATTATTTTTTTACAAAAAGTCCTTAATTATGCGCATAGTTGGCCTAATTTGTACCTCAAAATTTGGGTGCGTTTCTGTCAAAGGCAGCTCAAAATGCAAAAAAACTAAATCTTCGAGTTTCATATAAAGAGACATAAAAGGGGTATGTACGTGCCGACAATTTTAAAATATTTAAAAAAAATATATTTATGCATTGGGCTCCGCCATATTGATTTTATAAATTTGAACTAAATTTTGACAAACAAAGGTTTTCAGGAATGATTATTTGAGAAATTTTCATATCGTCACGTGCAACAAGTAATGAGGAATAATTGAACCAAAATTGACGGTACTTTTTTATAAATATTCGACAGGACTTTATCTTTATTTTTTGGTCCACACGCTTATTATCTCTTTTTCAAACTAACGTTTTGTATTATATATTTTTAAACAAAAATTTTTAAATACTTCTTTAATACCAGATGCACACAATCATTAAATGACAACGCAGAATATGCCATAGCAATTTCAACAATGTTTTTGCCCATATACACAGATTTCGGTGTGTCTGTCCGGATTACATTGTTGGGTGACTCGTTCACGCACTAAATTTCCATATCTAAACACCGACTAAGGGGTTGATCTGAACAAAAATGTTTCCAGGAGAACACCACATCATACGATCGTGAACAAAACTAATGCCAATCTTTTGCGTCATCGTTTTCTAAGCAATGGTGAACAAGTGCACAAATTGATTTTTTCATTCCGTATAAGTCTCCCTTATTTTGCCGTACCTTAATAATTTTGAAACGTTTTTATTACTTTGTCTTTAAACTCCATTTACCGGTTAGTCGTTCACCCGTCGCTTAGCAATTTCTATTTGTAGCTCACTGCGTTGTTCTCATGAAAAAGCTTAAATATTCTAGTGCTTCTGCAGTTTCCATTGCACCGGCACTCTTGTGTTTTATATCACAAACATGTGTTGCTATTCACTCATACTCTTGGGAATCTTTCGTTTTTTGGGACGACGCCGTTTAACCAAGTACCATCAATACTGATTTTCACATTCTTACTTTCATCAACTGAAGCGTTATCATTACTAACATTTCCATCATTAATATAATGTGTAGAAGCTAATTTCATTGAGCCACGGGCTGATTTTACATGAGCAATATGCATTCTATCCACAATATTACATGATTTTTCTGAAATTGGTGGTGACATATTCATAGTGCAACAAAATGTTTCAATTCCTGTAATCAAGGTCTTTGCCAATCTCTCAAAACGCTACAGCATAAATAGCTTTTCGTCTTTTAAATCTGCCGTCATCATCATTATCGTTAACTACTTTTGAAGTATATATGGTTTTGGACCACGTGCATTTGTGACAGCGAATGAGTTAGAACCATTTTGGATTTGATATCAAGGCTGACAGGTAATATGCTCGTGTTGTCATATTATTGGGACAACCAGGGAATATTCCAATTACTTTAATTATACCCCTAATTATGTGAGTATTAATTAGAACATAACACTCAAGGTTTTCTGTTGGAAGGGGTGCGGTTTGTATGAATTTTTTTGATGACGCTGAACTTGGGTCAGAAGAACTAGGATTGGGTCCTTTTTCATTATCTAAAACTTTATCCACATCCTCAGAAAATGTAGCTTCAGTAAATAAGGTTTGGATATCTACTTTTATCTCATTGCTAAGAGGATCCCATAATCAAAAATAAATAAAAACAGCAGGGAAACAGACCACGTTTATTTGGATTTTAAATGAATATCTTTTTATTTCGTATTCGGAAATTTTCATTTAAAGTATGTCAGTTAGATAAAAAAGACAATTTGGCTCGACAAAGTATTTTTATCAATTATTTTAAAAGCCAAATTTTCATGATACTGTATCAATTAAAATGATAAAAATTTAGAATGAAACAAAAATAACTATTATTTATTTTAGGTAATCTGCTGATTTTGGACTAAATCTTAACGCGTTAGAAAAAAATTATATTCATTGTAGACAAAAAAAGGTAATAAAAGTTAAATTAAATACCGTATATCTGTTTCATTATCAATAGATTTCGGTAAAAATGTTTGATAATAAATATACAGGAATGACTTTAAGCTTAAATTCATTTTTTGTTCCTAATTTTTCTGGGCTCTAATCTATGAGTCCCCTTTTAACAAGCTTTTATCTTTAAGATATGAATGAGTGTTTCTATTGTCAATAATAAGGTATGGATGACAGTTTTAACATCAACAACTAGGTTTAGATGGGGTTTATCATCAATAAGGCACGGATAGATATTACTCAACAAAATAAGGGTATGGACGGGGTTTATTGTCAATAACAATGTACGGAAGGGTGTTTATAGTTAATATTAAGGTACAGATTGCAGTTTTACCTCAATATTAAGGTATGAATGAACGTTTATCATCAATAATAAGGCACAGATTGATGATTATCATCAGCATCATGGAAAGCAGTTTAACTTTAATGACAAGGTACAAATGGCAGTTTAACCGCGGTAATGAGATAAGAATTGATGTAAATAATCAGTAACAAGGCTTGAATGGAGTTTATTGTCAATAATATGGTTTATCATAATAATCATCACATATTCATTTATAATCATGTTACGGTGAAACATCCATCTGCATCTAATTATTGAAGTTAAACTTCCATGTGTACTTTATTATTGAGGTTTAACTGCCATCCTTACTATATCATTGATGATAATCATCAATTCTTTGCTTGTTATTGAGGTTAAGCTGTCATCCGTACATTATTGTTGATGATAAACATCCACCCGCACCTTATTCTTGAGGTTAAACTGTCATCCGTACTTTATTATTGATAATAAAACCCCATCCATGTGTTACGTCATCTAATGGTTCTATGAATGGAGTTTGTGTCAGTTAAAAATATCTTCATATAGGTGCAAATTCATATGGATTAATTTATGACAATGGAAATAATTTATTTGGAATTAATGAAATAAAGTTCTTAAAAAGTCAAAAGTTGATCACTTGCTGGTTTATTGAAAGAAGTTAGTAAAGGTTGTAAATTTAAAACACTATACAGGTGTGTTCTTTCCTCTGTTATCCCCGTTGCAAAAACATAGAAGCTCCTCTCAATGTTATCATTAAAGGTGGTTCTACACTAATTCAGCAAAAATCTTAGTATATTCATATATAGTGTACTTTCAAATAATAGAAGTAAAAAAAATAAATTTAGTCAGGATTTTTTAGTGCGCGAAAAAGAGGAAATTTCCCATTAATCTGTGATAAATAATCCAGGAACCAAAAAGGCTTTTAGACACTTACCATACTTTCAATCGTTTTTAACTCTGAAATTTTGCAAAATATTTTATTCAAAACATTTGTATTACAGTGTTCATTTATTTAGGAGCACTTTCATGTAAATTTCTTCATTTTTCAGGCTTTAAAAACCTTATAAAATGTTTATCTGGCGGTAATCTTTTTGGATAACGATAACCTTTTAGTTTGTTTTTCCGCAAAACAATCCTATTTATAGGTACACAACGGAGCGCTATACAACACATGATCTTGTTGTTTCTTGGGTACTCTCTTGTATATTTCCTTTATCATTAAAAGAAACATGCACATAATTTGTCAAATTTTTTGTTTACATTTTATACAGTGTTTTGA
>JAUZNK010089247.1:0-12607 GCA_035046665.1 Euphysa ruthae | reverse complement strand
AGTGATCCTTGCTGTGTGATCTTGTCAGATGCATTTTAGAGAATATGATCCAATAACGAAAAGGTGTTTGATGTTACCCTTATAGGAACCCTGATTAGTTGTGTAAGACCAAATGTGGAACAAAATTCACTATACTTATTTAAAACTGCATTTTGGGTGAGAACTCTGTTGTCAAGAATAAAATTGTTATTATTATCCAAAAGATTAATATTTAGGTGTCCTGAAATAAATATATCCTTTCCATCCTCATAAATTTGGTGCAAAGTGTGGGTTAAAGACTCAAAAAAACTGCTACTTCTCTTGTTTCGCTCATGATGCTTAATACTCTTTTTCAGGTTATAAGTCGAAAATGTTGTCTAATCTGGTGCAATTCTTTCCATAGTAAGAGAAAATATTCAATCACAAATGCTGTACTAACTCTTGATAGGTTGTCATCTTAAGTTTATTTGTTGTTTACGGATGAATCCATCTTTGGACAAGAATAATGAAGTGCTCGTTATCTGGTGTTGCAGCAAAATTTTGACATGATAGTTTCGAAGCCCAGCATAATCAAATTTCCACATGAAAATGTCGGTACCTTTTGCAACATCAACTTTTGTGGACACCTGCAAGCTTTTTTGCTATTCTTGTTTTTGATCTGGTATCGAACAAATCCATTGTCTTATGTTGAATCGTGTACTCTCTCTTAAACTTCAATTGATGATCTCAAAAAGTTAGAATTATTTTCACTGGGCAATGCCCGTGCAGCCACATTTTTAACAACATTGCACTCAGTATCAATAGGGTTTCCATTCAAAGCATTGAAATTTCTAACATTGTTAAAACGTATCTCATCTGTCAACTCTTTAGAAAACTTGTGATGTTATGAGTACTTGTCATTCGTATCCAATGAGCATAGCTCATATAAAAGATGTTTAAACTTTTGCTTTTCATGCTTGATGATGCTCCATTTGGCAAATGCTTCTTTCTTCCTTGTGAAGCCGATGATTCCAGATTGATTTTTGGCAAATTTATTATAGGCTTTTTCCAAAGCCTAGCCCATAGGAACACAACTTCTACTCCTATAAGTGCTTCAAAACAAAGTCTCCTAGTATATATGTTTTGCGCAGTAACAGATATTTTTCTGCAAATTGCATGCAGTCCTCGTAAAAAATAGGCAGCCATCTCTTGTAATTAATTCTATCAAAGGCAAATGGTAAAGCATGTACACTGACGAACACTGGACATCTGCATATTCCATCTTCTGATGGCATCCCAATTTTGAAATAGTTGGCTTATTTTTATAAACATCATCACGATAAGCCTCTAAATCTCTAAAGAACGCAAACAGCTTCTCTTGGCACAAGTTCCATGCGATGTATAAGTCATAGGATCATCAGAGTGCACATACCTTTTGTAACAAGTTTTTCAGATCCCAAAAATTTTCTAGTGGTTCAGAATAGTTGGCTTTATCCACTACTGTGAAAAAATTGCACATGTGCATTCGACTCATAACTTTCAAAACTAAAGCCATTTCATATTTCCTTCTGATATAATAGAAACTGAACCATACATTTCATTTTCAATGAGGAAACTCCAATCTCTTTCAAGTATTTACCGATACATGCAATTGCTACTTTTGCGAAGTGGAATCCTCTAAGACCAAGAAAGATTGTCATATTTAGTTGGATATAAAAACAGCAGTTGTTTTGCTATGCATACACTCCTTCGTCACACCAAAGATGTCTATTCTAACAAATTTTTTGCCTTAGAACTATCTTAGAACTATCTTAGAACTTCTATCCTTAGAACATCTTAAAAATTCAACAAACAATTATGAATCGTAACATGGAATAAGGAAGACTTGGAATGAAGGCAACCTTTTTTTTCTCTTAGTTGCAACAAATCAGCTAGGTCTTTAAACAAATTTTTCACATAGTCATCGTCTACTTCCTCTTCAAATTCTAGAAGGCTTTCTAGCATTTGAATATAAGAATGTAGCTGCTCATACAGTTTGAATGGTACATCAAATGAGCAGTTTACACGTCACCTTGCTTTGACAGTAACACAAATTTATTGTACACATGTTTTTTGATGAATTTGGCAACAACTAGTAATTGTTTAGCACGGAGATTTTCAGTAATTCTCCAATGCTTGATTTCACCTTTGAATTTTACGTGGTTGCAAATAATACATTACTTTTATTTAGTAGAGCTTGGCACACTAGTTTAATCTATGGTACTTCTTGAGCTTTTGGCCCGTTTACTAGTAACTGGCATATAACATTCACTGACAGGGGTGCATGGCGGAGTCAGAGTCTGTCTTTTACCTACTTACTTTACTTTATTAATCCCGGTTATCTTCTTGTCTTTTTATCGATCCTTAACTTTGTCAGGGAACAGCTAAACAGAGAGCGGAGTTTCAGTTTTGACAGGTTTTTTTAACACCATATGAATATCTATTTCATTTTCAATTCTATAAGAATAAAACACATTATGAAAAAGTAATCCAGCATCCAAATCCCACGCTTTTAGCAGTTTCATTCCCTACACAAAAAATCTTGACATCATTGTTCTACAATCAGCAACTGAACTGAGTTAGTGTTATATGGCTTAGTAACTTAAGTAACTGGTACTGTAAAATTCAGCAGAACTGAGTAACTGGTATCACATTTGCTTCATTCAAATCACACTTGCTGTATGAGGAGGATTAACATTCTAATTTCAGTTTCACTTATGCAAGGCGAAAATTTTTTGGCGTGGGTGATTTTTCTGTAGGTTTTAGCTATTATGTTTATATATGATTTGGCATATAAATAAAATTTGCTAAAGATTGATGTATAACAAGACCATATTTGTGAAACAAAAAAAAATTTTAGTTGTCGCCATTTTGAATCCAATATGGCTGCCAAACGACAATGAACCAAAAAGTCAACACTTTTTCTGACTCCCTATACCATTTATGATCATAATATGAAGTCAAACTTTCTATACATTAAAGCGCACGAGGGACCTTAACCATCTCCTTCAGCAATTATGAAACGCTGAGAAGTTGAAATCATTTTAAATAATGTTAAACGTAAATTTGAAAAAATAGAACCGTCAAATAACTACTATCTTGCTAAAGATGATACAAACTGGGAAAAAATATTCTTTCTATCTATTAAACGATGGTGTTTCTTCAATGATTTTGAAGTATATTTTGTAGCTTTGTATTTATTTATTTCTATATTTATTTATTTATTTCTAAATTATTTTTCAAATCTACTTATAATAATATTTTTTTTTGTACGAATATATTATCTGAAGAAATTTCAATGAATTACCGATTGTCCTTTTAAAATGATTAAAATGTTTTGATTTATTTAACGAAGTTATGTGCAGCATATTATAACAAAACAAAAATCAACAAACGTAACCCAAGCTCCAAACTTAATATGTTTCCCAAACAATTTATCTATTTCGGACTTCAAGTAGAGGTAGTACAACGCTAAGTTTTATTTTTTCTGCGGAAATGCTAGATCAATCGAATGATCAATCGAATAGACACATGAAGTGCAAACATTATTGCTTGAATGAGAAAAATAGTTTTTGAAATGCAGGATTTAAAATTACAGTAAAGTTAAGCGAAGATGATATGATCTTAACAGAGTCTTCTTATCATAAACCATGTTTAACAAAACTTTACAGCACATACAGAGTTCAAGTTTTACAAAAATCCCAAGTAACTAACGAAATCAAACCTTTACTTTGAAAATATATAAATTATTTTTCAAAAAATTATTTTTTCCTGTTTTTAAAGCTAATTTGTATATTTTTACAAAATTGATAAAAAAAACTTTGAGAAACTGGGCAAGTTTAGGCGCAAACCCTAAATGACTCCATATGAAGTCATTGCCAAGTAATGGTAGAAGATATATATGGAAATTATGATAAATCCATATTAGTAAATGACGCCATATGGAATCTATGCCAAGTAGAGGGTAGTTTTCAACCCTTGTTGACATGAGAATTAATATTTGCTTAGCTTAAAGATGGGCTGATATTTTTGGGAAATTTGAATATTTGCCTAATGTAAACATAAAAAATTTTCCATTCGTGAGTCCTAGTGTGTCTTTTGACCAGTTTGAAACTATTTTCAAAACAAAGCTGCTAAACCCCAACAACAACAAACAAATAACACCATCCACTCCCTAATCCAATGCCAATCGCCAAACTTAGCCCCAACCCTTGGTCCCAAGCCTAAAAAGTCCCAAATTGATCCACACTGGTCCTGTCCGCTACCCATTGTGACAATGCTGAATTCCCTAAGGAAAAAACTTTTGTAAGAAGCAAATTTCAAAAATTTAAACGCAAAAGATAAAGGTTTTTTACAAGTGGGAAAAGTAATTGCTGAAAACTCTGTGAAGCGCTGTAATCGTTAAAAAGAAACAAAAAGCGTGTTTTATTTTTTCAGTATTGCGCTGGCTGAAGTGATTAGTTTTATTGAAGAGACGATCTCTGCTCCATATGAGAATCCACTATTCATGTTAGTTGGTGAGAAAAAAATGTATAAGGAAAAATTGCGATTACTTGGCATGCCCGAAGAAAATAAATAAACAAGTTATACACAACACGTTTTTAAAATATTATGTTAGAACATGTAACCAATCTCTATGACAAAACCTATAGAAAGTACATTTTTCTGATACTTGAAAAAAAATTTGTAAGGCATTATTTTTGAAGCATATCAATCTTCTATGCAAGACTACGATCTTTTACTCTCGAAAATTGCAAATATCATTCTAAAAGTATTATTCTAGCAAAAAGGTCTTCAGAACCGTCTCTTCTTTTACATATAATTTTTGGAGGTGGTCTCAATGGAAAGAAAATATCTGACATAATAACGTGTATAGCAAGTAATATTTCTCAACGTTTTAATTCAAAGACAAATGAACTACTTCTCCCTGTCTCCTTTGGTCTAATGGTGAACATGTAAACTCGTATAAGATATTTTGTCGATCATCTAGCATTTGAAAGATTTTCTTTAATCTACTCATGGGTATTAGAGATTGAAACACTAATCGCGAAGCAGCTTTGTATGGAATACAACCAAGAGCCTATTCTATGTCCACCATCTTTACAAGAAGACATCTTCATAGCAAGTGTGATTAATAATATAGACCACAATTCAATGTCTGTTACTTCAAAAACAACTTTCCACGGAACATCGATCTCAATTTTCCAACATTCCCAAGTCTTGATAACATTTTGTAATATAGCTCTGTTCCTACTGAATTAACAGCGTTTTATGCGAATTTGATACCATAAGTGGACGAAAATCTGAAGATTGTTTCCAATGCACAAGTATGAAAAGCGAGCTGGGAGAAAAAAACTTGTCGCGTGTTGCCGTTTTTATATCACATCGTATCACATCCTGTCATCTCTGACAGGATGTGATACGATGCAACATTTACTGGCCGTGGAAAAATGACAGCTTGGCACATCTGGGAGTGTACTCTGAAGCTACTGGTTGCTTTGTCAGATATTTACCGTTGTGGATAGATAACTTGATGCTTTCCAAACTTTTCATTAACAGCATCAGCAACTGATCCACGCAGTATATCATTCTATCGTTGTAAAGCGTCTCCCAATATTCAAGGAGTTGTAGGTAATGTTTTGACCATATTAAAACCGATAATTTATAAAATTTTTCGGCTTAACTAAATTAACATATTTTAAGGTTATCTCCTCTGCAAGAGATTACAGAAGAAGACCGTTTAACCATTGGGCAATTCATTGTTTTACTCTACAATCTGTGGTTGTAAAAATTGATGAATTAAGGGCTTACGTACTTTTTTAATAGCCACTTATTTGACAATGTTTTGCTAATTTGCATGTTTGTCATAAAAAATATTATACTTGGCATACTTTAAATAAATTTCATCAAAAATTAATTTATCTTTCGACAAGCTTCTATTTTGAAGTAACAACTAAAAAACTTTCATAGAATCTTGTCTGTCAGTGATATAGATGGAAGTGGGAATTCCTTTTATAGTAAATGACAGGTTTGCAATCATGTCCAGCGCAACTTCAAGAAAAACTGAGCAATATTTCAAGAATATATCCGATTTTTTTTAACTGGTGACTTTTAAGCTCTTCCAGAATTGGAGATAATTTAACATTTTCCATGTTAAGATGTACATTAAACTTTTTCAGCATACTCCTTCTCTTTAATATGTATTGGTGGGTTACTCTGAGCCAAGGTGGTAAGAGAACTTCGAGATTTTATAAAAGGTTTGACTTACAGATTTTTTTCAATACAAATAGATTCAGCAACTCACGATGTGTGTTTCATTTCTGATAATTTTACGGCACACGAAACAATCATCAAATTTTGAAAATAGGCATCCTGCTGGTGGATCAGCTGCTGAAAGAGAATTCAGATCTTTTGATAAAAAATTTTGTTGTTCATCTTCTTGAGAGAATATTTTCAAAAATATATCTTTTTGTTGTTGATTTTCTTCAAGTTATAGATAAAGAAAAATCGTTTCTCTGATTCACCTTTTTATGAAAAAAAAGTTTTCATAAACAGATCACAGATGATTTAGTGACAGACCAATCTTTTCTATTTACAAATCTAACCCGTTAATTTGTCAAATCTTTGTCTTTTGGAAAACCAAAACCTGGAACTATTTCACTACCAATATAGAGTTAGAAGTACGACCAACATTTCAGCATAAATTACCACAATTATTTTCAAGCCAAAAATTAAGTCAAAGTTTAGTAAATAGTTCAGCATTTCAGCCATGTTGACAACTGAAATCCAAATGCACAGCAAAAAATTTTAATCGGGTTAACCGAGCCAAAAGTGACGCAATAATTGAAATATTTTGAGAAAGTTTGTCCACGCTATAAAACAAATCTTGATTAAAAAATTATGGAAAAAAAAACTGGCATTTTAATTTTTTCTCTAAAATGTGACATATAAGCCCATGTAAGAACTTATAAAGAATAAAAAAGAAAACGTGGCTCAATCGAAAGGTCAATTTGGAAATATAGTAATAGAAATAAAAGAAAAAAATTGTTTAAAAATTAGATAAATACTCTATTAAGGAATAAAAACAGCATTATGTAACTAGAAACAGGAACTAGACATGTAAACTTTGAGGGTTCCTGTTCCTGTTCCAAGCTAGAATTTTTAATTAGAATTATTTCATCAACCATTTCCCAAGAGATGATAATGAAAATTTTGGTAATGTTTTTTCCAAATCTCTTAATAACTACCAACTTATCAATACCATCAAAGTAATGGGTTTTTGAATGCATCCATTATACTGACTCATTTAATATTGAGGAAGACATTATCGCTAACATTTTTCATGTCTTCATGTTAATTTTCATGTTTGTTACAGTGATTGTACTGTAACAGACTGAAAAATTATATGAGTGAATGTTTGCACAGAATATTTCATTGCCAATCCTGCTAGAATTCTTGGTCTAAATTCTACTGTGCAAATCGATTAGTTGTTATTTGTGAGGAGTAATATAAATATATTGACACATATACGAATGGTTTATCTCCAATGAAACAAAATGGGTGTTTTTATAGCCGCAAACATTTGAAAACCGTTATTTATTTACACAATACACATGTTTCCTAGTAGGGACTTGTAAAATTCGATGTAAAATGACACAGCCTAGCAGGTGCTTCAAACAATTTTCTTGGTAGGAACTTATAATAATTAAGTCGGAGAAAAAGAAGAATGTAAGAATATGTTGCTTTTTGTCACTACACAGTTGAGTTGTTGTGATAAAGGGTCCAACTGCAAAATACTAAATAATGTAATAAAGGTTCGAATACAAAATAATAATTATGACTGCTCTTTTAGTGATCTGGATTATTCTACTGCAAAATAAAATACGTGTTTGTGACGCAACAAAAACATAATTTCCATGATGGCCCCATCAAAACACGTTATGACATCACATCCCATTTAATTAGAAACTTAATCCTGCAGATATGAGGGCGTTTTACACACTCGCGTGGATTTTCGTGGTTTTAAAGTTCCTCCACTATTATACTGATCGGTAGAAAAGGTAGATTTCAATCCCAATTGAGTAAATTGCTGTTTTATTCTACCACCGGTGGCTCGGTTGCTATTGATTCGCTAACCTCGTTGTTTATTGTTGCATCTTGACGGATTTGGTCTACATGGCGTCTTGCGAAGGACCCTTCCTCTCGCGTTATCCCATACGATAAGTATCCAGTGCGGTGGGCTACTTCGCCTATCTTCCATTTTTCTGGTCCCCCATACCCGGCCTTTAAAAATAACACCTCGCCAACGCTTTCATGCGACTAATTCCTGAATGCAATTTCTACATGCCGCTCATCGAGAACGCTTTGCTGAAGTTTTTGTGGTATGACTAATCTGTTTCTCCATAACACACACCCGTCAAACAGGTCGTCGAATCTAGTTTTAAACAGAGTCAATTCACTATCAAACTTTTGTTGACCACCCTGTACAGATAAAAACCAGGACTTGACTGAGTATGGGGTTCCTCATAATATACGAATGTGAAAGGCAAGAGATCAATTCAGCAAAGCCCTAAAATTAGGGGTTGGATGCAAGTTCTGTATGTGATTAATATTGGAACAAGTTAATTTTACTGCCTGGATTTCCTTCCTAACAATAAACCCCTGTGGGGAAATCAACTTTATTCAATCAAATAGCGACCTAGTACAATTTTCCAGTTGTCCAGTATAACAAGTGCAGCAATATTGTAGCTCATGAGATTGAAAAGATATTTGCAGTTAATATGGCCAAAATATAAGTTGATGTATACAGTTGAAGTTAATGTACAGCAATCTCTGTGTTGGTAAATGTTCCAAAATAATCAACGTTTGTTAATTCTGTAATGCTTCTTGTACATAAGATCACCTTTATGTCCCTTGTTCCAGGCATATTCATATTAGCACATTAGCTCTAACAGCATGTATTATGTGAGGAATGCTTCCAATATCACCCACCACTTATTGTATTTTTAAAAATCAAATATACCAAACTTTTTCAATAACTCAATGTATTTATTGTAAATATTATAAATGAATTTTTAATAAAGTCTTAACTTCTTGTTTTAGGGAACATCGTTACTAGTGCTTTTACGAAAAAGAGAGCCAATTTGCAAATTGCTTAATCGAACTTTGTAAAGAATAAACATCTTATAAAGGAGCTTTCACAATTCGGAATCACTTCTTCCTATGAATATTTATGAATATTAATTTTTGCTATTCAAGGGTTCAGCAGCTTACGAAGCCATGAAACATGGATATTAAAAGGTTATATCTGTCACAGAAAATCAGAAGCTGATTCAGGGAGTAGGTGATAACCATGACTTGCGCAATTTCTTCTCCGAAAGGCTTAAAGAAAATTCACAGCATGGCTGTAATAACTCCGGATATGCCTGATTCCGGAACTGATTATATATGTCGTAAAACAAAAGAAGATCTTCAATCTCATTATTTTCCAAAAACAAAAATTTACCATAGAGGTCAAAATAAACTACCAATGCCACAAAGTGACGCAAAATTTCAAGCCCTAATTCTTAAAGTCTTAGCGAATGCACAAGTATCACTGAACAGAGACGAAGACATACATGGTATAGACAGTAACTGAGAACTCTGGTCAAACGTACACAGTCTTTACAAATGACCAGCAGTTGTTCAAGATAACAACACAGATGACATGGTGGCAGCCAAAATTTTGAAAAACTCTATCCAGTTTTAGTGTGAATGCATATACTAATGTCTTTTTTTGGTTGCATAGAAAATTACATAATAAATACCGGATTGTCAGATATGCTAAAAACCGCTTTTGGAGGTGTTGAAAAATTTCTTCTGGGTAAGAATTTTCCAAATAACATCAGAGAACTGCACATGGCCGACGAGGAAATCATAAGACCAGTAATAATGGATAGTGTTTTACCTACATTTTGATGATCTTATGGCTTACTTGAAAAGTCTTGCCTGCGAAACATGTACAGTCATACTTTGGTTAGAGGGACATGTTTGGCCATTATTCATAGCATTTAGACTATAAAGTTATAAGATTCAGCAGGAAAGCTGATTGACCACTCCATATTGACACAATCAAGCCTATGTTGTGATATTCTGCAGCAGCAGTTTTCTGGCATTATCTTCATTAGGCAACTTTTTATCTGATCAAAATGACAAAGTTACCATATAAACTCCTTCATAAATTCTTTAATGGAGAACATGCTATGAGACATTACAATGAATTCTGGAACCCTGTATGATCAGATATGAAGATAAAAACTACTATTATGAGGTATGGTATATGGTCCACCAGGTTTCGTAGGAATTAATCTCAATGAAAATGCATTGGAGCGCTAGGCAAGAAGTTTGCATGTTTCAAGTGTCCTTGAGCAAAGTCTTCAGGAGCTTAAAAAAAAGAAGCTGAAAAAAAATGTTACAATCTAAGGCACGCATGAAAACAGGTAGCACTGCACGTGAGAAACTGAGAAAATATTTTGTGACATCTATAGTCTCCGTAGATGGTCATCCGAAAAAATAGTCCACAAGCATTCAGATAAGCTCTAAACCAAAGAAATAAACATTGACTCGTGTAGAGCTTTAGGAGAAAAGTAGTTGCAGTAGTTTGTAAATGATTTGCCTGATGGTTTTTACAAGCCACTTACAACTGGAGTGATAACTGTATCACTCATACATATATGAATTATTGCACTTCAGCTGTCAAACAAAGCATTGAAAATATCTTCAGTTTTGAGGTTTATCCAATCCAATTCTTTTATCCATGTTTGATAATTCAGAAAATCAGCAAAGTCCGAGCCTCAATAAGATTGGTAAAAAAATGTCCCCCCCATCAATGAAGAAGCCGGCACTTGTTTTAATCAATAGTTGCATCATATTACGGGTAGTAAATAGGGTAACAAATGGGTGGTATCCGATTACATTGGAGATTTCTACGACTTTGGTTTTCTTTAACTCCGACTTCAACACATTGCAGCAGTTTTAGTCAAATACCATTAATCCAGCATCAAGTCTTCCACAAGAGTAGACAGAGGAACATTTTCTGCAAGAACCCATTTTTTTACGCCATTATCAGGTAAATCTGTAACCCTTACAAATGCCTCCTGCAAAAGCCAGCTTATTAGGTAAATAGCCAATGCACTGATACCAAAACCTGTCACCAGCTGTTATCCGAACATGCTGCTGATTACAAGACTATTGGAAACTCCTACTGAAACAACTTGTGGAGTAGCAATAGGAAGAAAAGACCTAAAGACATCCAATGAAGAAGCAGATATAATTATTGTCCAGCAAGCGTACCAAATAGTTCTTAATCATGGAGGTGACAATTTTTCTGTTATATGAAATGATAAGAATTTCCTGGTAAATCTTATCTACTTTTATTGGAAGTTAAAATTATCAAGTACTGTGTACATGCAAGGTACTAGTGATGAGCGGAATATTTTTGACATATGGGATACTGTAAGATGTAACGCAGATATTGTTCCTTTTATCGTAGCTGCTCATTCTCTCTCTGACTGTGACACTGTTGCCCTCTATCAAGGTATCGGAAAAATGACAGTAGAAAAAAGGCTCAAGGAAAAAGCCTTCACTATTGGGACAACTTGCTTTGAATTTAGAAGATGTAATAAATGAAGCAACCCTTTTCATAAGCAATTGCTGTGGACTATTTTACAAATGGACTGTAATGATTTACTGATGTATAGAAGATTCTTGTCATCAGCAAAGTGACGAACAGAAGAGAACTTGAGATTTATGTAAGTCGTTAATATAACCCATGAATAACAAAGGGACTAAAACAGATCCATGAGGAACACCACATACAATAAATTTTAGAGAAGATTCATGCCCATTTATTGAAACAAGCTCTTTGCGATCACATAGATAAGATTGGAACCAATTTTTTCGAATACCATAATGTTCTAACTTTGAAGTTAAAATGCTATGTTCCACAGTATCAAATTTGAGGATCTATAAAAATTCCACATGCAAAATGAGCAGTATCAAGAACCCCTCTGATTTTTTTAGTTATACTTATGAGAGCATGAGAGGTTTAATGATTAGATTAAAACCCAAAGTTCTGTCATACAATTAAAACTGTTGAGGAAAGAGTACAATCTGATATACATCAGTTTTTCAAGAAGTTTCTAATGATGGATAAAAATGAGATTGGCCTGTAGTTAACGTATAAAAATTTAGAACCTTTTTTGCATAAGGGCAGAACAAAATATATGTTCAGAATATCAGAAAAGATATCAATTTCGAAGGTTAAAAAGTTAAGCAAGAATGGGAAAAAATTCATTACCGAAATCATTAAAGGTCCAGATTCCGTTCTAGATTTCAAGTTTGATATGAGTGAGGAAATTTCAAATTGACCAGTGATTACTTGATTCTCAAGTAAATTAAGAAATAATTATATGAGGTAATTATGAAAGTTTGTATAAGAGGAGTGAATGTTTGTTTTAAGTTTTTGAGCAACGGAGGTGAAGAAAGTATTCTGCTATGAAAGTTTGTATAAGAGGAGTGAATGTTTGTTTTAAGTTTTTGAGCAACGGAGGTGAAGAAAGTATTCTGCTAT